>KV744875.1:0-14929 GCA_001692735.1 Lepidopterella palustris CBS 459.81
CGCCCCCATACCTCCCACTCCAGCTCCAGCTCCGGCCCCCACCCCCATTCCTTGACCCATCCAACTCCCCATCGGCCCCCCCATCGGGGGCCTCCGTGGCTGCCCTCCCAACCCTCCGAGACTTCCCCCCCTCCGCCTCATCAGCCCCGGATCATCCGAATCCAGGATCTGTGAATCTATGCGGTTAAAAGCCTGTCAGCACTTAGTCTTCTGTTTGTTCTAAAAAGGGATGGAAAAGAGCAAGAAAGAAAAACTCATAAGAAAGAAATGGACGACGTACCCGACGCCTGCGTCTCCCAATTCTCAGACCCCCCACCACCAGGAGGCGGCCAGTCCCCGGATTGCATCCCATCTGCCGGCATCGGACGGCGTCCGCCGCCCCCAGGGCGACGGGAAGGGCGGTCGGGACGCCCGTTGCGCATGCCGGATCGCCGGTCCGGTGTGTCCATCGAGCCGAACCCTCCACCTCCGCAACGGGGATTACGCACACCGCCGCCATTCAGACGACGGGGGTCGTAGGCTCCTCTTCTGGGACCCACTCTGCCCATACCGCCTCGTCCACCCGGTGGCACCGCGCCGCCCATCCCCATTCCTACATCGCCTCCAAATTCGTCGTCTTCATCGTCGAACATGTCGTCTTCGTCGAAGTCGTCTTCACCGAACTCATCTCCAATCCCAGCTCCAGCTCCAGCTCCAGGCGGTGGTGGATACCGCCCCAATCCCAGCCCTTGATGCAGAGGGCGACGGGGCTTATATCCTCCCCTACGCTTTAAAGGCCGCGCTTGCATGGCCATTATCTGATGCATACCGTCTCCAAGATCCTGCAGCCGTTCCTGCATCTCCGCGCCTAGGTTTTCGACCCGGAGATTAGTCTCGCGGCATTCATCCTTTGCTTTCCCGCTCCTCCTCTCCCTTGCCCTACCCCTACCCCTACCGCAGTCCTCCTCGTCCTCGTCATCATCCTCATCCTCTTCATCATCCCAACTCAATTTCTTCCCCATTCTTCTCCTCTCTCGCCCTTTCTTCCCAGCCTTATACTGCCCCCCAAGCCCTCTCTTATCGCAATCCCGTCCCACATCGTCTTTAAGCACATATCTCGTCTCCCCCTCCACCGTCGTCCCGTCTCCTTTCCGCGTGCGATGGAGGACGCGATTTCCCTTACGACATGTGCATTGTTTCGTGCAGAGACACGCATCCAGAAACGGATCGCCATCGTTACCCCAACCTAGCCCACCGCCACCAACACCGACACCCCTCTCGTTCACATTTTGCGGTCTGTATTGTGCGTAGGCGGCCGGCGCAGCGTCGGCATGGACGGGGGAGAAACGCCCAGCTCCGCCCGGGGTACCGGGAGCGGGCGTAGCCAGCCTCATGCCGTTCCCATCCACCGCCACCTGTTGCGCAGGCATCCCCGTGGCGCCATTCGCATAAGCAGGAGGGTAGTACGGATGCTGTCCCGCAGCCGCCCTCCTCGCGTAGTCTCGAAAAAGCGCCTCGTTCGCCCTGTCTCCAACCCTATCCAGCGCCCCTCCTCCAGCTCCTCTACCTCCCAGACCCCGGCCCCACCTCCCTAGTCTTAAGTCGTCCCCTCTCAATCCAGCACCAACACCCCACCGCCCGGCTGGATGTGGTAATTCTGTGGGGTAGTATTCCGGATAATATGAGTTGTAAGGGTATGGATACCGCGGCGTGCGGGTTCGAGAGCGCGAGGAGGAGCAGGAGCGGGAGCGCGGGTAGCGGTAGGATGGGTCGGGGATGAGGCGGTGGTCAACTTCTATGAGGGGGGGTGGGGGATTGAAGGAGCATACTGCGCCCATGGGTATGAGAGGTGGAGTGGAGGGGATGTCGTTTGGGGGCGTGGCTAGTATGTTAGAAGTTTGCTGGAGAGTGGCCGATGGAGGATGAGTTGGTGATTGTTCAGTTAGCAGAGGTTAGAGTTCTTCAGGCAGTTGATGTCGATGGTGGAGGCAAGAGTCGTAGACGTTAGGCTGAAGATGCGCACAGAGACTCCGTGGGTGAAACAAAAAGACGAGAGGCCTTAGAACACCACCAGAAGCGAGTGAAAACCAGGACGCCGTAGTAAAACAGACGAAATCACAACTCGGCTTACTGCCTGCCGTCAGTAAAGCAGCATGCTTGCATGTCTGTACGTGCTGTTGCGTTTGTAATACTTTTGAAGATGCGCGAAGGCCAAAATAAAATGAATACAAAAGTTGGAAAAAGAGAAAGGGAAGATAGGCAGGTAAGGTGATGTTTGCACCCTGCATCTTGTGATGTTTGCTCGGGTCGGAACGGTAACACGAACAGCACGCAGTCAGCGACAAAAGTGCTTGACGGTCAAGCGTGCGAACAAACATAAAAATATATTTCTTGTTCCTCATCAGTTTCTGGACATTGTTGCCTTAAAATGGAGGATTGTCTAAAGCAAACCTACCCCTCTGCTCATGAGTTCGGAAGATTTAGCAAGTCAATCGCACGATGCTGGAGCTTAAAAAAAACCCCCCTGTGGAAATGGGATTGTATGGGAGGTGCAAATCTTCTCAGTGACTCTTATATGAGTTGCAGATCTCCCCTCATCGCTTGACTTTGGTTTTCTTCTGGCATACAACCACCCAATACAGCTAAGCATTGGAGATGAAATGCAAAAGTAAAGAATTCTGATGGGTAATCTTCGAACCATCTGGGGATAAACATCAGCATTCTTTGTTGATGATAGGCCCACTGAGCAGCTTGAAGATGGCTGGATTGGAACGCGCGCCTCCGCAAGGCCATTGGCATATCGCAATCAAGATCCTCAATCTGGACGACCACGAGAGCTGGTAGTGTCGAATGGACAAGTACCACCGCCACCAGTCCATTTCGGCTTCAACTTAGAGATGGTGAAGATTTCCATGCCTGCCTAATGTCGGTAGCACTGCCCTTCTGCCACACTCCCTAGACCCTAAATCTCTTACGTATTAGCTTGAGTAACCGTCGAAACTCATCACCATAAATTTAGCTTACTAGAAATAAACAAGGACCTGGAGTCAGCACGATAGCGTACACTAACAATGGCGCGGTCAATATCGTCCGGCCTTAATCTGGAACCCGAAAAGGCACGTGAGAGACTAGTCTCTAACTTTCAGGCCCTGCTGGGCCATATTGGGTATCAACCTAGCGAAGTTGCTTTACGGAAGACGGTGGATACTAACAATTGATAGAGCCCTCGAATTAGCTAAGCTACTTGCCATCCAACAAGCGATTTTCCATTTCTATGAACCGATGTTCGAATATTAACTGGGAAAGCAGGGAACAATTCCTGGAGAATCTGCATCTTGATGAATATGATCAACAAGAAGTGGCTGGAGACGTTGCATTTCCTATTACGCCTGCGTTGGTGAAGTATGGCAATGGCATATGCGGTAGACTTCTTTCGAGTGACCTCATGATTAAATCTCTGGTCCTTTTGGAGAAGTAGAATTCTATCGTTCTTCTTCTGCGATATTATCTAGGAATTCGTTTCTAGGTTGCGAGAGTCGGGACTCTGAACAGGACTTTGGCAAGCCGATCGCCACACATTTGTGTCGAGGTTGTAGGGCCCTTTCCATAGGGCAATATCGGATAAGTTGACGCTGGAATAACAAGTTACTGAAAATAAGATATGGAGTCTTCAAAACTCCGGGATTCTCGGAGCTTTTTAACCACAAAAAAAATATCCCCTAAAGCGTTAACGTTCGTAATGACGACTCAGATGCCAGCTGATTAGAAATTTAATCTCGTCGTGAAGAGGTGTTTCTAGAGGTACAATTGAGGTTTCCAGGATCCCTGATCAGGCCTCAAAGTGCTTAGGAGCTTTCTTATGATGAGCAAGTCGATGGAGGCTGCCCAAGTGCTGATGAGATGAAAAGTCGAAGAATTTCGCGGGAAGGAACATTTGATACCGCCAAGACACGGCCACGATGATGTTCCACCCGACGCCGGGCCCCTCTTATTCGTCCACTCTCAAAGTCAATAAATGATCAGATGCACTCCCTTTCTCTGAACCTATATTACGTCTCATGAACTCATATAGCTTCCCTCTGCCAGTATCAAACGTTTAATTCTAAACCATCCCATTATTCCAACTCTGTGTCTCCCCGCACCCCCTTCCTCACCTTCCATGCTAAACCGCCACCACTACAATCCCACTAGCTCCACATCTTCACCGCCCCATTAGCTCCATTTATCTCCTCAATCGCCCAATAAATCAATCTTCATAAATAGATTAATTTTTCAATTAGTCACAATCCTCAGTTCTATGGTCTAGTGGTATGACGTTCGCTTCACATTTGGTGATATAGCTGCTTGCAAAGCGCGAAAGGTCCCGGGTTCGATCCCCGGTGGAACTACGTTCTTTTTTTATTTTGAATAAGCAATCAATGTTTTTGTTGTTCCGGCGGAAGTAAAGTTTCGTGTGAAGACGTGGATTGCTCCCTATGGCGTATAGTTGGAAGGCCGCCTGCTCCGGATTAACTGGACAAGAATTTTTTTTGGGTTTGGACGGGGGTTTTGGTGCGGGAGAGGGAGGAAGAGGGAGAGGAAGAGGGAGAGGCGGAGGGAGAGGCGAAGGGAGAGGGCGCCTCATATGTGGGCTGAAGCATATCCGGTTAGACTGGGCAGATTATGGAAGTATATACAGTGTTAAGGTAGACTGTATTCTCTACATGTGGTGGCAATGCCGTCCACTGAAACGACCCAAAGACCACCACGCAACCATGGTTCAGCAATTAATATCTACAATTAAAAGGTCCTGCGTGAGGAAGACCACAGGCAGATCAGAGATTGTTCGAAACAAATACAAATGCAATGTAATAGCACAGAAACAACCAGAAAGCACAAAAAGGCGTACGTGCCGAAGCACAAGAAACTCCATCACTGGTTCAGTACCGACGCTCAGACATGAGTAGTAGGCGGACTAGATAGGAGCAGAAGTATTCTGCTGAAAGAAATCAAAAATAGCAAGAGTATCAAATGTTAAAAAAGGCCTGACTGGCCCGAATACCTAAATTGCCCAGCAGCCTCCTACGAGAGAGCCATGAAGGAGACATGAGAAACCCCATGAAACCAATGGCAAAAGGTGGTCCGGAAAGACCAGGTCAGTGAACAGAGATCTCAGGCATGAGATCTCGACTCCAAAACGCCAGCAGAACCACACTTGGAAACCATCACACTTCACAACACCATCCCTACCATCATGCGTTTGTCCTTCAATCGTCGCCCTCCACTTCACCCTCCTACATCGTACTCCTCCATCCTCTTCATTCCCTCGGCTTCTCAACCTCTACACTCTCCGACCTCTCCGACCTCTCCGACCTTTCCTCACCCCCTTGCTCCCTCTCTTCAGTCTCCCTCCTCAATAAAACCTGCTCCCTCAACCCCTTCCCACCCCTCCACCTCCCCCTCCCCTTCCTAACACTCCTCTCCTCCTCCGGCTCAATAAACCGATGAACAGTCCTATGATCCAACACTCTCTCCTCCTTATCCCCCTTCCCCTCCCTATCGGTCTTCGGCCACGCAAATCCATACAACTTACTATGCCTCTCGCACCGCGGACACTCCGCGCGCGTCAAATACGCATCCGCTTGAACGAAATCCGCTTCGCAGGTTCGGCATGACACCCAGCGGCTGTATTTCGCGGCAAGCAGAAGGGGGGTCAGAGTGTAGTCGCCTGGGCGGCGTTGGGCGGAGAGGCCAGCTTCGGTGGTGGGGAGGGGAGTAGAGGGGCGGTTGTGGGGGATGGTGGAGGATTTGCGGGATTGGGAGCGGGTTGTGCGGGGAACAAGGGGCGGGGGAGTGTGTTTGCGGAGGATGACGGTGCGGTGAATATCGTCGAGATCGTAGGTGGAGGAGAGGTCCGAGAGGTCGGAGTCCGTGTCGTCGAGGAGGGGAGTTTTGACGGAAGTCGAGGTTAGGTTGACGGTCACGAGTTGGGTTTCTGGTTTAGGATTTTCTTGGGCTCCTGTTATTGGAACGTCACCGTCTACGGATGTTGCTTCTGTGGATTGACTTGATTTCGGAGATCCGTCGGCGGTTGAGGAGAGAGGAGAAATCGAGCGTGATATGTCTGCTTCATCTAGAGCTACGGTAAGGACACCATCTCGTTGCTGGTTGCGAATTGACCGTGATGCCTTTGTAGGAGACGGGAGATTATCAGCGGGATCCTCGATGCTCGAAATAGGAATTTCCTGTCGCAATGAAGAAGAACTGCGCTCCTTCTTCAACGTAGACTCTCTTGACAACCAGCCCGTTTGCGACTTAGCTCCAATAACCGGTAGCTGAGGAAGAGTTTGAGGGCTCTCAACCCGCTGTCGCTTACGATGATTCGTTGACGCTGGGGATGCATCTCGCGACGGATTCTCACTCTCGCCGTACTTTCGCTTCTTCCTGAACGAGTACGGTCCGTCCTGCGGAGCGTCTTCTGCAGCCGGAGTAACTTCTTCATCTCCAGCATTCTCAGCGACCACAGCCCAACCATTGACCTGACGCCCCTCGCAAGACGCGCATAAGCATTCTTCATTATCTTCCCCAAAATAATCTTCTCCGTAGGACACGGTAATTTCTTCGCCTACTTCAATATTCTTCACCGAGACAATCTGCATGCCATGCGCGCCTTTTGTCGAAAGCTTCGCATTCGCGTCGCAATCATGGTTGGCGAAACGTGCTGGTCCTAAGAACAAAGATCTAGTCTTCTTACGGCTCGAAACGACAATGCTAAAGTCACGTCGTGACAAGTCAAGATCCTCCTCCTGCTCTTTCGTCATAGCGACTTGAATGCCAGTCAAGTACTTAATCTCCTCACCCTTCTGAATATCCTTCCTCGCCGTCACAGAGGCTTCATGCGTATCGATGGTATATCGGTTCGTGGTCGTAACTTCGAATGGACAATCGGGCATGTACATATTTACATACTTTCGCAAATGGCGCTGGAAGTGTTCCTTCTCATCCTTTGTCGACAGGCGATTCAGATAATTGCGCAACCCCGACAATTCCAGCAACTGCTCCACCGCTTTCGCAGCATCTTTCTCAACAATGACTGATTTGCGGAGGATATCCGCGATCTCTTCTTCGTGTATGCCTCGTGAGGCTGAATAGCGCGCTCGATTTTTCCGTATCGTAGTCCAAAAGTACACCTGACGAAAGGACAAACAAAGTCAGTCAAATCACGCGCAAAATGCTCGAGCATAAGCTTGCTCTCCATCCTGAGCCTCCAGACCTGGAAATCGACTCACCCGATCAACCAGTGCATCAGTAATCAGGTCGTCGTAAGAAGCCAGTTGCGCGAGCGTGAGCCCGCCCTTTTTGGCAAGAGCCTCTTTGAGAGCCATTATGACGTTGTCAGTAGGAAAGCTAAGCAAACAACAAGGACTGCAACCGCGACAAGCTGGCAAGGTGTTCGTCTAACAATTTGGACGTCGCGGCGCAAAAGGGGGAGGTTGGGGGTGACGTAGGAGAAAGAAACGAGATCTACAAGGGTTGAGCAAACAAGGGGGACGCCATGTAGAAAAGAAAACAACCTGTGGTGAAAGGGTAAAAGGAAAATTCGACGACAGCGAGAGACGGAGGCGAAGGAGCGACTAGTTGCTGCGTTTTTCATTCACAGCTGAGGAGGCGCGAGAAAAGGCGCGGTGAACGGATATGCGTGAGATGAAAGGCTGAGTCGCGAGAGACCGGCTGCAATCCACACCCTTGCTCGGTTTCCCTTTTCCCTGGACGCGATCGTTCGTCGAGGCGAGGCGCGGAGGTGAACGGCGCGGCTGTCAAGGCCATGGTTTTCAGGGTTGGGCGGCGGAGTTTTCCATTCCCGCATCTGCCAAAGCTCCGCACCAGTTGAAATATCTTCAACATCACCACCGGCACACCGCACTCCGAGGGTCAGGAGCGGCCTCGATCATTCACTATAGGAGTGCCTAGTTTCGCAGGATGATTCAGCTCAAGGTATATCCACCAGCCAACTTGCATTGCCCTGATGTGCAAATACCATGTTCCAAATCAGTCGACTAACGTGAACCTATCTCCAGACCCTCGTCAATTGCATCGACAATTCCGGCGCCGCCATCGTCGAGTGTGTAAACGTGTTGCGATCGAAGAGACCTGCTAAAGTTGGTGCGTAGCTATTGTCTATCCGCTACTCAGTCGCCTCTCCCTCGCTCTAAGCTCTGAGATAAAACACGCATCCTCCAAGCCACACTCTCGCTGACACCCCATCTCCAGGTGATCGCATAGTAGTAGTCGTCCAAAAACAGCGCTCATTTGGCCCCGAATCTGGTCCCGGCGGCGCCGTCTCCATCAGCAACAAAGTACGGCGCGGCGACATACGCCACGCGGTCGTAGTTCGAACAGCGAAGAAATACCAACGACCAGATGGAAGCGTAGTCCGATTCGACGACAACGCCTGCGTTCTGATAAACAAAGCAGGCGAGCCCATCGGAACAAGGTTAAACGGGATCGTGGCAGCTGAGCTACGGGATAAGCAGTGGTCGAAGATTTTGTCATTGGCACCGATGCATTTATAGAGCGTGTTTGCAATTAGGGAGTGATGTGGGAAGTTTTCAACTGTAAAATCATATGTACTATGCTTCTGTAGCATATCAACGGGTATCGGGACCCAAAATCACCAGAATCCCCCCCGTAAATAAAACTCATTTGTCCGAAAGAGCACCCAAACTCCGTTCCCAATGCTAGACGTCTAGTGCCAGACCGTTTGCGCCAGACATGCACATTCGCTAATGATAGATTCATGTGAATCTACTGCCAAACATTTCCGCAGCCGCAGCACACAAAGTACAGTTTCTGATGGTGAGAACGTGAGCACGATACTATGCCGAAAGATCAAAGAAAATGGTCAAGGTCTCACCATTCCTGTTTCAGCAGTCCGCTGCTGCGATTGGAAAAAGACCGCCTCGGGTTCGCCGCACGAAGGACACTGTTTCGTGATTCTGGGCAGCTATATGCAAGAATAGATGATCAAAAGTTAGCCAAGCAAGCCTAAAGAATGAGCAAAACAAGCAACGGAAGAACGTGCAAGAGTGCTCAGGTCTTTGAGGAGCGCTTGGAGGGTTGTGAGGTGCCGTGAAGAGCAGAATCGTCGTCGTCGGCCTCTATGTAGAAGCCATTTTCTGTCTCCTGCCCGCATATTTCACAAAATATCTCCTGCCCGCACATGGTGCAGAAGCCGGGTATTGTTTCGGATAGAGAAGTTTCGGAAAGAGACTCGGAAAGACCAACCGTTGGGTCCTGGGCGACGTCTTGGGTGATACCGGCGGTGTCTCCGACTGTCGACGCTATTTCATGGCGCATAACGCAGGCAGAAGGGGCAAGTTCCGTAAACGAGCATGTTCGGCAAGCAAAGAGTAGCTGGTTGTTTTCTTTGTCTTCTTTGGGGAAGAGGAGATTCGAACTTTCGGAGGAAGGATTAGAATAGGCATGTGAAGATGAAGTCATGTGGGTAGACTCACCATTCCGAACAGAAGCGGAATAAGATCTTCTTGGACTGTTCTGAGGTAGGTCCTGGTGACGCCGACATGGTTACGTTTCTGGAGGTCAAAGTGGAATGACGGATGTTTTGTGTTGTGTGATAAACTTGGAGGATGCGAGATTTGAGGGTAGAAGGAGAATGTTAACCGGAAGATAAGGCCTGGGCTTTCTCGTATCGAAGATGCTGAGGATGGCACGGGAGGAGAATGAAGAGATGAAGTAAGAAGCGCGTGAGTGAGCCTTTTTGAAATGGCGGAGGGCCAGGTCGTTGAGGCGGAAGAGAAGAGTCACGAGGCGCTAGCGGCTGCTTTGAGAATTCATAACGGAATCTGAGTCATTCCTCTTGGTGCGTAATCAAACAAATTGTTTCCAATTTCCAAGCAAAACAAACACCCCGCGGAGCTTCCCTGCAACAATCAAAACCAACGATTATTTGAGAGCTCCCATTCCACCTCTCGTCGAATTTCTATCGCCACAGCGTCTCATCGCACAAAAAAACAATTCAACTAAAGGATACATAGAACGACCCTTCACCTACTCCAGCGCAAGGAGCGTCAGCCTAATAATATGGTATGTGGCTATGCATTTCCACCCAGCCCCAGCCCCCTCCCCCTCCCCCCCCCACACTCACACACCTTTTCGCATAATCCAGTCATAGACTATAGACTCACACCTGTCACAGGATGAATCAGGTCTTCCACCGGGCTGGGAAGTCCGCCGCTCCAACACGAAGAACTTACCCTACTACTTTTGCCCCGAAACAAAAGAATCGAGATGGGAGCCCCCAGCGGACACGGACCCAGAGAAGCTCAAGGTCTACATGGCAAAGTTTCATAGCTCTAAGAACCTCAATTCGGATGGGGCGGGAAACCATGATGGAAAGATACGATGTGCTCATCTATTGATCAAGCACTACGGGAGCCGTCGGCCTGCCAGCTGGCGCGAGGCTAAAATCACTCGCACCAAAGAAGAGGCCATGAGCATCCTTCTGGCTCATGAGGCGCGCATTCGAGCGGGAACAACAAGCCTGGGAGATCTAGCTATTACCGAATCTGACTGCAGTAGTGCTCGGAAGAGGGGTGACCTGTAAGTTGGACCATGAGTTGTGGCGATAGTTGAGAGGGTTGGGCAGCATCCCATTAACGAACGCGTGGTAGGGGCTTCTTCGGCAAAGGTGATATGCAAAAAGAGTTTGAGGATGCCGCATTCGCGCTCAAACCAGGCGAGGTGAGCCATGTAGTGGAGACGGCATCGGGACTGCACTTGATTGAGAGGTAAGTTTTTTTTTTTTTTCTTCCGAGGTCCCTGGTATTTATAACGACTCGTCCACGTGGCACCTCCAGCTACTGATGCAAGAACCTGTATCCATCTAGGCTTGAGTAGGTGGTTAAAGTATTGTCTTCGGCGTTTGGATTAAGTTCTGCGGTCGTCCAAATGGGTATATGGAGCACTGTCTGTGGCACAAATATAACGCAACTTTCCAGCCCACGAGGGCCCAAGGGTTGGTTGACGTGGCTCGGAGAGATAAGGCCTGAAAGGTAGAATATTTTTCTGGGGCATGGATCATGAACGACGTTGAGGCCAAGTAATTACACATGTTGCAACGGAATTTACGATCGTCAATCGATGCACGCTCTCTATTCTGCTCGGTGGACCTATCACGCCATAATATGACTTTACTTACTAGGTAACTGACCTCTCCAGGGCAGGCCCAACGGTTGAGTGCTTTTAACGACAAGCAGAAATGGAAGGGTATATATGAATGGGAAAGCCCCTCATCGAGGTAGAGACGAGCGACTCTGGGAGGTGTTCAACACCACCATCTTTTGAAATTGCCGCACGGCGGTCACCTCCGGTCGTGCAACAACGCCGAGTATCAGTTCTGCAGCGTAGATTCAACAACGCTTTCCTTCGATATCGTACGGCGCATAGTCGTCGTCTTCCCTTTCAAAGCTCAGCGGGATCAAGTTGCCTTCCCGAGGCAATCCGAACATCTGTTCCGGCAGTATCTCAAAAACCAAAAAAAAAAAGACACGCCAATGCTGCACGAGGGATCCTGTACCTGCTTTGTTGCACCCTGATCACGACAGAAGGTCCGCAAAACTGGGGTCAGCTCTAGACGCGAGCTGCGCCCAGCGCTTCACCCCGCACCACCGCCAGTCTTTCGTCGCGTTCTCGCCAGCCTTGCTTGGTCGTTCCCGTGTTCAGCCGCTTGTTGACGTTCGCCTTGCGTTCCGATTCGATCAGGCGATATCGACTTTTTTGAATTGCGTCAGGCCATCAGCTGAAATTGGCATTCAACCAGAAATCCGAAGAAGTTTCCTGAGGCCTTCTCTGGGGCATTCATTTAGCCTCCGAATTCCCCACGTCGTGTCAAGATTCATATTGCGCCCATCGCCAAGACTTACCAAACGGTGATGATCATCGTCGTCACTGTCTGTGCTGAGAATACCTGCTTTTCACTAAATCTTTTTGCTCAACTTGAAACAAATAAACACCCCGGCCTGTCACCCATTTCTCCCTCCACCCTTGGTGCCTACCACTAAAAAGGTAAACTGTAAACTCGACATATAAAACTTCGGCTCGCATGCGCACTCATACACATACACACTCACACACACGCACGCGCACACACACACACACACACACACACACACACACACACAACCTTCGAGCACGATCGTGAACTGTACACCCGGCCACTGCCACTGCCACTCCTCGAACATCATCGCTTTTTCCGCCCGCTCTTTCCGTCTTCAGCGACAATGGCCATCGCACCTTCCTCCCCTAGCGCCAAGCCAGTCTACGCTTCCCCCACTGGAGGCAGTCCTCGCAACCACCAGCGCCGTGGCTCCTTCCGCCGTTCGTACACTTCGGCGTCGCCTGCCCCCGGCCTCTCCATCCCCAAGACCGACTTCGCTCGGACTCAATGCCCTCGGGATGGCGACGCATTCAGCTACAACCCGGCCCATCTCGCGGCCTGGTACATGCCGCAGGACCTGTGGACTCGCCTGCCGTCGCAACTCCTCGCCAGTCTTGCCGCCGTCCAGCATGCCGGAGCCGCCGTACTGACCGGTTTCGAGCGTCTCGAGGGCCTCGGCTCCCACCTCCTCTCCGTTCCAGAGGAGAGACCGCTCGTGCTGAATTTGGAGCTGGGAGAAGGTGCCACCACCGCTCACACCAAGCTCCGCTCGCTGAGCAACGCTAGCACCGGCTCTTCGTCCCCAAGCACTGGCTCCCCCGCCTCTTCCATGTCGTCTTCCCCCATGCTCTCCTCAACCTACCCCACCGCCCTCGTCTCTCCACTTTCCCTAACCCCAGCCTGCCCCGCTACCCCACCGGCTCATCCCAACCACCACCGCTCCTTCACCACCCCGCTCGACCCGCACAGCGCCTACTACGCCGCCGAGCTCTCCTACCTCCGCACCGAAGCGCTCCCTCGCCTCCGCCACTCCACCCGCCGCGTCGGAACCGAGTGGGTCGAGTGCAAGCTCACCGCCGACGCTAGCACCGTCGCCGAGTTCGAGGCGTGGTGGGGCGAGAAGAGAGATTATGTTCGCGAACTCGACTCCAGAGGCAAGCACTTGAGTGTTGCTATGGGTCTTGCCGATAATGGACTTGGGTGGACGGCTCCGTGAGGGCTAGTGAGGTGGGATTTAAGTGCGCAAGATTCACAGGGAGGGGAGGGAGCGGAGGGTGTGTGTGTGAGGGAGCGGAGGTTTAGGAGATTGGAGTGGGCGGAAGTGGTTGTGATGCGGATACCAATTTGTTCAACATAAATTGTGTTGTGTGGTGTACAAGATTGTTCTCGAGTATCTGAGATGCATCGAGCATGTTTACGATCATCTGTTCAGGATTTGTAGGACCAGGGCGAGGGGCCGACTATTCTTTTCTCATTTCTACACGATTTCTAACGCGTGCAAGCTCTCGAGATTGAGGCTGCCGTGACGATCTCTTTGTTTTATTACCAAAGATTGTATCCTATCTACGAAGCTCACGCTTTATTTTAAACTTTATTCACAATCGAGAATTTTATACTTTGTCTCGAACCTCGGATACTCAAACTTTTGTTCGCCCTTCCAAGGTTTCTAGGTACCATCCGTCCGACTATCAAATTCCTCGGCTTTGTCTCAGCAACCCGATCGGCATCGACGCCGAAAACCTCTCAAACAAGCCTCACAAAAAGGCAACAACAAAAAGGGAAAAGAATAAAAAATAAAAAATAAAAAATAAAAATAATAAAATAAAAATAAAAATAAAATAAAAATAAAAATAAATAAAAATAAAAAAATAAAAAATAAAAAAAATAAAAATAAAAATAAAAATAAAAAAAGCAAAAAAAGCAAAAAAGCGCGCATATTGGCACAAAGAAAAATCGAATCACGATCACCCGAGATAATAATTCTATAGACGCGATACAGCGACGCGTTCGCATGTCTTGGCATGTGGCGGCCCCATCATACTTCAGCTTTCCGATCCCCAGTTTTCTTAATTTGACTCGGACCATCAGCTCATCTCGAACGATGCATGTTTGAAGTGGGTTATCTCCGGGGAAGCTCGAGAGGATCGAGATCGAGATTGAGATCGAGATTGAAATTGGGGACATTGTGGGGTTTACATGGAGGGAAGGGGAGTGGGGGCCGGCGTCGTAAGGAATTGGTATTTATGCAGTTTAAGAGAATTCCGGGGGGAAAAGAAACCTAGTATGGAATTTTCGGTGAATTTGAGTATCCCTCTTACGATTATCGACTTGAGTAGTTCAAGTCTCCTTCCCTTCATTGGTGGTTGATTCAAGATATTCGTTGCTAGAAATTTGTTGATATAAATTCATGCTATGCTTCCCCTTTGCTGGCAGCCGAGTCATTTCAGACATGGCCCTGTAATTCCCCTCCCGTATAGGAGCTCATCCTCAGGAAATGCTACCAGCACTAGCAACCGCGGCGCTTTCCATTGCTTTCGGGCCGATTTAGGCTTCCGACTCTCAGATGTCCAAAAACTCCGTGCCTTCCTTTTCCATCCGTCCAAACCAGAACCGAACGCCATAAATGATGAGAGTATCCCGTACCAAAGTGCATCATGCATCATAACCCCTCAGCCTCCCCAATCTACCTTTCCCCGTCCCCTGCCCTTTCATCCCTCTCACCTCCCCCTCTCCCCTTCTCCCCTCATCCTCTCCCCCTCTCCCCTCATCCTCATTCTCACCCCTCATCCTCATTCTCTCCACTCATCCTCATCCTCATTCCCTCCACTCATCCTCATCCTCATTCCCTCCACTCATCCTCATCCTCATTCCCTCCACTCATCCTCATCCTCATTCTCCCCACTCATCCTCATCCTCATTCTCTCCACTCATCCTCATCCTCATTCTCTCCCCTCATCCTCATCCTCATTCTCTCCCCTCATCCTCATCCTAATTCTCTCCCCTCATCCTCATCCT
>KV744875.1:15029-75421 GCA_001692735.1 Lepidopterella palustris CBS 459.81
ATTCTCTCCCCTCATCCTCATCCTAATTCTCTCCCCTCATCCTCATCCTAATTCTCTCCCCTCATCCTCATCCTCTCCCCACCCCCTATTCCTCCCCTTACTGCACCTCATAGACCTCCAACGCCTTCTCCACATCTGACAAACTCATCCTCTCCCCATACGCATCCAACAATTTCTCATTCCGTTCTCTCCGCCTCACCGATCTCTCGCTCTCGCTTAAATGGCCGTGGTTGGCCTCCTCTAGGGCGTTGTAGGCGGCGAAGCCTGGGGGGTTGTGTTGGTTTTGGTCTGTTGTGGGGGATGGGAGGGTGAATGGGGCGGTGAAGGGGTTGTGCCTAAGGGTGATGAAGGGAGGGAGGATGAAAGGCGCACCGAGAAGGATCAGAGCCATTGTTGGGAGATACCTGTACGGTCATCAGTTAGAGCTTATGGGGGGGGGGAGGCAATTGTAGGGAGCATTGGGGGAGAGTGGGGAAGATGGGGGAATTAGAAAAGGGTTAGGGGAGGGAGAAACTCACAAGCGTCCCAACCGCCCTACTTTCGGCATCTTACTCATATTCATATTCACCCGCGGTGGAATGGAGTGTGGATGGTAGAAATATGGTGGGACAGCTGGGTGGACACGGGCGGCGGTTGAGAAGGGGCGGGGGAGGTGGATATGGGTTGGCATTTTTGTAGGTTGTTTTTCTTTTGGGTAAAGAGGAGGATGGTTTTAGGCTGTTGTATATGGAGGGACTTTGAATTGGATAATGGGAATGTCGTGTGTGTTTGGATGGTGTATATATACCCGAGGATCGAGTTCGCTTGAGGAACGTCGATTGAAGAAAGATGGTTAATTGAGTCTAGGTGTAGATGGATGTAGATAACGACTTCTGGATTGAAGAGGCTCCCTTTCAGACGTCGCGCGCGAGAGTCCGCCACGATGTATATATGCCCCTCAACCACATAGATATCCTGACCATGGCCTGGACAGCGCAGGTGATCATCGCACCACTCCTCTTCCTAATCCTGCATAGCGTACCTATAACCGTCGAGCCTCCCCCGCCTTAAGCTAGGATAGCGTCCGAGCTGCATTCGCAACACGCGTGACCTGCATCCTAAACGCCAATAACCCCTTCTCCAATTCAGACATCAGACAGTCAGTACGCGGCATGGCTGCCAGCATTCAGGACGGTAGAGCTGGAAATGTATAGCCTGAAACCGGAATGCTTTGGCTGTACTGTAAGTTATTGCGGAGAAATGTGGTGCGAGGGAGTGTTGTGCGATGATGGGGTGAGGTGGATGCGAGGTTGGCGAGGCCCGAGATCTACCGGCTAGGGATTGCCGCCATGCCGGGCGGTGCCAAGATGGGACAAGGTGACTAGCCAAGATGGGACAAGGTGACCAGCTAATCTGGGGAGCTAAAGGTCGACTTCAGGTTAAAGGTGTCGAGGCGTTTCAGAGGGCTTCAATAAGACTAGGTCTGGGTCCTTTAAGGAGAGAAAGTTCAAGTCTCTAGCCAAGTCTAGAAGATTGTCGGGTGTTGAATTAAACTATTTTGCCACACTGTCCGGTCCATTGAAGCAGCCCTGCGCCAATTTCCGCCCATAAAACTCCGCAACTGTCCCAGAGCCAGATAACTGCGATCTACACGATACAGACGTTATGGTGGTTACATAATTAGGTAATTTCTGGCTTTGGGGGTATTGGGGTACTTTTGGGCTGGATATTGATACTTTGACGGCGAACTCTAAGAGTAATGTTAATTGGGCCCAAAAAATTGCGGTGGAACCCAGCGTCCGTCTCTTGACCCAGAAACTGGTCTTGTTTTCGCGGGAGTTGGATTTGGTGAAACGCTTCAACTCACATCTCTGTCCATACGAAGCTACCGCATTAGGAAGGTTTGCATTCGTTTCCCGTTGATTACAGAAGAGCTCTTTTTTTAGGTGCTGGGGACCTGCTCTCTGTCTCCATACCTGATTTTCGGCCCTTATGAGCTTGAGATTTGTATTGAGACTAAATCGCTCCAGGGCTCGACCTCGAATGCCCTTGTCCTCTTTTTCCCTCTGCCAACTACATCGCTACGGACACGCCATTCCTTCGGGCCTGGAACTCCTCGCCGGACTTGAGTTCAGACATGATGAGTGTTGGAGCAGAGAAACTCGTCTGTAGATTGAAGCTTAAATGAGCGCGAATCTATATACTGAACGTGACTGATTAAGCAAGCAAACAGAACAAACATGTGCCAAACCAGGATTAGTTCTCCACTCCAACGATGAAGCTTATTTCAGGGCTACCAAACATCCACGCCTCGCTGAACGAATGGTTGCCGGCCTGGCGAACGTGCCTACTCCGGCAAAACTGGACCAACACTCAATTCCAAAGGGAACTTAATTAGCATCGGCGAATACAGTGGAAGTTTTCAAAGTCCACGTTGGCGTACCAGCCAGAATAACAACCGACTTCCTCCGAAATTGACCAATGAGAGTGCGGCGCATCCTGACTATCCAACCAATCAGCGATCGCTCACGCAAAGACAGCACCTCAACTGGTGCCGCAATAAGGCTATATCAACCCTCAAACATAGGCACCAGGCTCCAACCAACATCCACGTTACGATGACTTCCGTTGTGCTATGCTCACTGCTTCTAGGTGTTTTGGTATATTATTCGGCCCACTTTTGTGCTTCGAATGCAGCAACTGCCTTCTCGAGCATCGGAATATTGTCGCCCATTAACAGGGCCTGCGCGCAAATCAATATACCCAAAATATCGATGACGGTCTTGTGCGACGAAGAGGAGATAGGCCACCGACACGTCATTCCCGCGGACATCAACGCGGTCAAAACAATTACACAATCTGGGCTCACCAACCACAGGCTTCCGCGCCATAGCGTCCCATCTCGTCTCCACCTGTAGACTGCAGTACTCTGCAACGTCTAAGACCATGTATATTCAGCGAGGTAAGCGGCCTCACTTCGGGTTATTCTTCCACCATAACACTCAGCTAACCCGAGAAAGCACGGCCGACCATGGTGGGAGACTCCCCCTCGGCCGCTCGCCCACTTTCAGTCGCGTGTCCCAGCACTCATAACCTGCGTCCTAGGCCCCGGCCGGCAATCCCAACTAATTAACTCTCCTCAAATCCCCAAGCGGTCTTCCGAGAACTGGACCTCCACCGATGAAGCATCGCTAGCTCTTCGGCTTCACCATGTTGGCGGCGAGGTAATCACCAACAGCCACGCCAACTCTTTCTTTTACAAGAGTGCACGCGACGCTGCATGGGTGACTCAACGTGCGCGGCAAAAGTATCACTTCGAATGACAGGCGGGCGGCGGTGTCTGGGTTCTGCGAATGCCGTTGGGAATGGAGGTGGGGAGGTGGGAAAGGAACGGCGACGGAAGCCTTGTTGGTATGGCGCAGTCAGGGATCTCGCTGGACTGGGGTTAATCTGGACTGGTTTGCTGGATCCACTGTTTCTAACGATTTTGGTCGTCTTTCTACAAGTTAGAACCTCGTTAAAGGAATCTTCCCTGTTACAATATCCTTGTTATAACGATACAAACCCCTATCCAAAATTAATTTGTATGGCGCTGTGAACGATATCTTCCTACTACGGTTATAGTTTGCCCCAATCCAAATATCATTATATAATATGTCTCGTTTGGCAATAACCACCAAGCAAGACGCCTCCGTGTCCAACTCTGTAGGAAGAAAGGATCTTTTCCTTTGTACCCTTTCCCGTTTAAACCCACGCCTTAATTATAAAGCTGCTTCAACAATACAACATGCTAATCGCTTGGTTCTCCATCTTTGAGATTCTGTCGTCGTGATACAGTAGCCTTGACACGCTCTTCCCCTTCTACCAACCCACACACGATACAAAGCGCCGTCGCATTTAACATTGACCTGAATTAGAGGCTGCCTTACACGAATAGACGATACCGATAGAAGAAAAGATAGTAATTAATGGTAATATCCTTTAGGAGAAAGCACAGCAGTTCTTGTTGAGGATTATAGCTTACAAAGATATTAGATGTGCTAAAGTTTCGTAACGGCTAGGCTTTTAGGCTTAAAGACCAGTTATTGATTTAAGCAGCATACTCGACATAGTAAAGCAGGAGACGCAGATCATACTACCATAGGGCAAGAGATTGTTCGCATTAGATAGTTGCCCTCTGTGTACCCGCCAAAGAATCTATTCAAAAATACAATAAAGATAGGTCTTTATTTAAAAAAAAACTCATTCAGGCCTGTTAACGTAACGCCTTCCTCGTAGAGGGAGTCACAAAAGAGTAATAATATTTAAGAAGTAGCTGCGTTAGTTTAACGCGCGTGTAGCTAGCAAAAATATTAGTTGTCTTAATAGAAAAACATCTCTGCGAACAAAAGCTACTATTAATATACCGGGAAAAAACTCTGTACCAAACTTAAGGTTCGTAATATACTAGTTATATAGCTTATTTCTAATGCTGCGGGCGCCTGTTAATCTCTGGACTAAGAAATTACACGTATATAGAAAAACCTACTACTATAAGTAGCAGCTAATATATCTTCTTAACAAGGTCAACCCCTGTACAGATCCTCTTGATATACACGTTCCTAAAGCAATATAATAAGCCTCTCGTGCGTAGCAAAAAAAACTACATGGCTAAATCCAATTCGAACCCGCTTTCTTAAGTTAGAATATCTTAAAGAAAACACCTCTAGCAAAGTTTCTGCGGCCTTTCTACAAATTACTTTAGAGCGAGAAATCGTATATATTATATAAATAGTAACTTATATTGTCTATATTTTCGAGTATATAAATATTTCAATTTTTCTTAAGCCAGCTAATAAGATTATACATGATTCTTTAGAGAACAGTAAAAATCAGATTGCCGCTTAATTTAATTTAGTGGTAGACAAAGAATTAGATAAGAAGATTAGGAAGTCACTATATATAATAGTATACAAGGCTCTTAAGACTCTTGTACGACTCCGGCTTTTAAGGAGCAAGCCGAGAAGAGTAGAACTATTTAAACCACTTAATTGCGTCGTTATAAGTGTGTTCTATAGGCGCCAAAGTTAAATAAACAAATACAGCAAAATATAAGGGTTTATTTTTCTAAAAGGCAAATGTAGAGATACCGAGCATGTAATTCTAATTCCATTAACGATAGCCCCTTATAACGATAGAAAAAGGTTTGCCAAACCACAACTGTTATAACCAAGTTCTATTGCGTTCTCTTGAAGAGGAGTAGATTTAAACTTGTGGAGCTCATGGAGCTTCACAACTGATGCTTTTAACGCTAGATATTGCCTAGCTTCCACCGAAAATGAAAGTTTTAGCTTGCAAGAGGTTAGCTGTGAGGAATCGAAGCTCAGGGCGGTCCATAATTCGGAATAACTTTTATCTTATCTTATGTAAAGTATCTAGGTCCGAATAGGTATATGGAGCTCCAATGGATTTGTTATGGAGTGGGTTGATGTAGATCTAGAGCAGAGTTGACTGGCCTCCAACCCCAGTCCAGTCCATAGAAGTTACTGGAAGCAGCTTGGGGCAGTGTTTTATATGGATTCGAGGGATTCAAGGGAGGTAAGGAGGCAGGGATGCTTGGCGATGAGGAGAGTCAGTAGGAAAGTCTAATTTGTGGTGAGGATGGAAGGTTCCTCTGTCGAAAGAAGAAAGATATGCCCGCCTCCTCTTTTCTCTGCCCCTGAGTATGAAGCATGCTATCCGTTCCGCTCTAAGGAGATAGCACAGCGTCCGTCTCGAACTGACAGACTTTAACTAACAAATAATGCGGTCAGTTCTCAACACAAGGTCCCATGCAGCAAGGCGCCAGAACGCACATTCTCCATGCCTGAGCAATCAACCAAGCAAAGCAGTGACGAAGCATACAGCAGGGCCGTGTTTTAAATTGGAAACTGGTAGCTGTCTGCACACCTGTATCTCGAATCAGTTGCTGTGAGTGCCTTCTGAACCGGATCACTCATTATCTTGGTCTGTGTTGTTTTACTCCGCAATTATCTTATTTACTGTTATTTTTCGCTTCACAAATCATCTTTACGGTGTCTAGACGCGATATACCGGTCAGTATCCTTCATTTCATCACACGTGCAAGCTTCTATCCATACCACGTTGTTAACTCTCCGCATCAAATCTGCAACTACATCAACCACCACCACCAACCAACACCATCATTATAATAGCCATGGGACGCAGCAGCTACAACAAGATGCCACCCACCGTCTCGAACGAGCCAAAACTCCAATTTTCCACCAGCCCGTCCCATCAACTTTCCCCATGCGGTTCTTCATTCTCGAGCTCGTTGTACCAATCACTAATATCAGAATTTCGAAACGGAAAGCCCAGGAACTGAAGGTTGGAAGCGACATGGCCCTAGCCCTGGTAGAATATCGCTGATAGCGTAAATCTCAAGATCAGCTCTACAGGCTAAAATCCTCATTTGGAATAATCTTCTACACATAGGCCCTTGACTACCGAGCTCGATTCTAATACACTTACATAAAGCTTGTTGCTTTAGCCACTCGATTCCCCGTACCATTCATCGAACGTCGCAAGCGTCTTTAGCCAGAGTACTCCGAGATGGCGCATACGTACTGGAGACCGCGGACCCTGAACACCCCGCAAGCAAAGTCTCCAACACGCAAGACATGGCCCACAGCTCGATCGCTGCACCATCCTACTGTACCAGAGTATCTCCGCTGCCCCTTGTGGTGGCTCGACTACAGCGTCACGCCCCTGACAGAATCCTGCTGCAATGCCCTCAACAAGCTCTTCGACCTCGACGAGGAAAAAAGACAAAAATACAACCGGTTGGACGGTTCTTCAATTCGCGTAGGCGAATTGTAACGACATCGTCCTAGTCCCGTGCTGGGGCAACCTCTTCGGCAGGCCATATCTGCACAGAGCCATGAAGTCGAGCGATCTCTGCTCCATGTCCTGAAGAACTGTAATATTGCACCCCTCTAAATTGAGAAAAAGTTCTTGAGATGTTGGAAACCGTTCCAGGTGGTGAAGCCGCGAGATATCCTGAATATCCAGATCGATTCCCTGGATGCGCTGGGGACGCACCTACATCCAGATCTGGCGCGGCGCCCGTACTTGGAGTGTTTCGAAACCATCTTAATCATGTCCGCGGACACGCTAGCCTGCCTGAGATTACACATATCGGTTCTTGCCTTCCGTTTTAACCACGCCGAGTTCATCTCTTTACGGTATGGACACGTCCTATTCCGCGTAGTCGAGCGTATGATCCAGAGCATATAGTTTGGGAAAGCACCCAAAGTGAGCGTTGCGGACAGACGCCTTACTCTAGCTGTGGCCGACAAGCTAGAATACCTCGACCCGTCGTTTGAGTGGCGCGTATATATATTTAAGGGGCAGAATGTTGTCAGATCCGAGTGGCCGAGGAAGGGTGTTGTTATGTCTGTCAGCAACAAACTCACTGTTTCTGTTTTGCGGATGGGCTAAGGTGACGATATGTAACTTGCTAGTGGAAACGCACTTTATACGGCGGTTTGAGGATCGTGGGGTCCTCCCGGCTGGGGTGTTGGAAGAGGAACGGGAGCAGAAGTACATTGATCGCGGTGGCGCAGTAGAGCACCATCAAGGGAACTCGGATGATTGCTGGAGAGGAGAGATTTTATTTATGCCGTTAATGGATAGCATCGAAATTGCCTTGGTTTGAAATTGTATGATTGGAAGTTTGGCCTTTTCCGCAACGGCTCGGATAGATCGAGACGATTTCGAAAGATGCTTCACGAGACTTGGTTGGACTTCTGGGAGTCTCTGGCGATGCTCGAGTTGAATCCACATACTCACGGGGGGTGTAGGGACGTTCTCACGCATGCTGTAGGCCTGTATACCCTCGCGTTAGCGTTTCATCTCAACAGACAAGTGAACCAAATATCCAGAATTTACCGACCACATCAGACTCTTCCCACCGTTTTCCGACATTGTATGCTAAGAGTGTCCCTTTGATTCAAGTGTCATGCGAGCTCCATTCTCTCCACATGAGCCTCTCCATTATGAAGGAGAGCGGTCATTCCTTCATCATACGTCAACGCGACGACGGAGCATTGCGTACAAACATCGAAGCCATTGTATGGATCATTTCTTCATCTCCAGCTTCTCTTATCATCATTCCAATATTGTCCACAGCACGAACAGAAACCAATCCACCGTCTTTCGACCCCCCCATTGCTACAA
The DNA here is from genome assembly GCA_001692735.1 of Lepidopterella palustris CBS 459.81. Lineage (NCBI taxonomy): Eukaryota > Fungi > Ascomycota > Dothideomycetes > Mytilinidiales > Argynnaceae > Lepidopterella > Lepidopterella palustris. The sequence goes on from KV744875.1 coordinate 23,226, forward strand.
GGTATCACAGTGGCGAATTTACCTTCTCAAACAGCCTTTATCACCTCGCTCGTACCCGTCAACGTTAGCACCATGTCACCAGACTGTTCAAAATGCCTGATATGCGAACAAATATATGGTACCAGAAACGGCGAGTTTGATGGCAACGTGGACGAAACCACAGAGGCTCTGGAGGTGCTATTGTTCTTTTACACCCTCTGCCCGATCGAGAGTTGAAAGGATGCGACTCAAGCACCGTGCCACGATCGGTATTTCTTTTGCAAGTCCTGCGCCCTGAGCCACATAGAGATTAGGAATACATGTCCGCTATGTCGTAGTGGGTGGTGCGAGCCGGATCTGCCTTATTCGGCTCTTGTTGCGCGGCGTGAAGCCGAATTCCAGTGGATGACTATGAGGGAGGTGATGTTGGTTCCCTTCAGTGACGACGATCGTCGCGTAGTCATTATCCCCAGTGAGATGATGACACTTCACAAAAATGAACGACGAATCGCGGCTCCTATGGAAAAACATTATATTGCCATACCTACCAGGCATCTGCAATGGAGACGGCGTTCGAGAAATGGTTTGGGTTACGGAGACAGGGGAGCGCTCCTCTCGTGCGTCACGAGTACCTGATGCTCTGTAAGGATATTGCCAATTGACTGAAGCTTAAGGACCGAGCTTTCCAGTACCGTATACTCAGTTCTGCCGATGGCGACTCAAGCGTCGTGGTCGAACATTCTAACAAGCAATTCCTCATTTGGACTTGGATCAGGTATTCCGTCCTCCGAACGTTGGAGGTGCTCTTACAGCAAGGCTTAGAGCTATTGGCAGTGTGGGTCATCTCGAAAATGAATTCGCGGTACATCACCCCTAATACATGGCGCTGGATAATGGAGGGAGTATACTGCCGAAAGCTTCTATACATGGCGATGTAGTTAATATGAGGGCCGCGGTTTAGTCATCGAACTTTCTAGGCGTTCATCGATAGATTCAGGACAGCAATATTTCAGTAAAACCGTAGAACACATGGTTGATGAATTCAAGATAATTACTAGATTACACTATAATTAATCCCGCTGCTCTCAACTATATTTTATTTTATTTTATTTGAAATGATGTGATTGACATGAAGAAATACGACATGTGATCCATATGTGGATGAGAATAGATAATTAGGAGATTGATTTAAAAAAGGGCAGGAGAATAAGAAACCAGACACACTGAGTATTAGGATGCTAGTGGACAATTATGGAATTGATTTGATAGAAGAGGGAGAGGAGACCAGACGCACTGAGCGTCAAGATTGTAAGCTCTCATATTCCAGCTATAATACAAGAGTGAAGAGGAACCTGAAGTACCTGCCATGTTGCATGTAAAGTCTATGACTGGCTGGAGTCTAGATTCCGGCAAAAGGGCCGAGACTTTTCAATCCGCAAAGGTATACTTTTGGAGGCACACATTGCTAGCCTGGTTCATAGCCCATTGATGGTTGAACTAACTGTGCAGTGCTCTGCACTTGCAGTGGTAATACAACAAGTAAACCAACCCGCTACCAAAGAGATTGGCATGCCCAACTGTAGACTACATAGTTGTTAGTTCCAAAAACAATCAAACCAAATGCTTATGCAGCATCTCTCAGACTCGGTTGCAAAGCCTACACGAAAACACGATCAAGTATGCAGGAATCCCAAAATAGGTCTCTTGATCATGGTGCTCTTGTCTTCAATTGTACTCCATGCCACTTCTTAATCTCATCCGCCAGAACCTGATTTACAAGTTTATGTTGTTTGATTACCGGCAGCCCCTTAAACCTCGCAGATTCGATATCAAGTGCGTACATGGATCCGCAGCCGCCGCTGATGTCTTGCACCTGTTACACAACGCTCGCATTAGCGCTCGAACAATCTGGGGGAGCTGGGGGAAGCAAAAATCATCGGCGATATCGCTGAGCAGAATCCCCCCCTTCAACGATCGCAATCGAGAGGATTTCATCCATAGGCCAGGAAACATTTGTTTACCTCGAGTCTGACGGGATCCAGCTCCACCTTGATCTTATTGAAGACTTCCAATTCGCCTTCTGAGAGATAGTCTGGGGGTTCGGGGGAGCTGCTTGGTTGTGAATACATCCTCCGGTGAGCAGGAGGTGCAGAATGGCGTGATGATCCCAGCGAGGAGACCGTGAGGGGTGCTGATGATATTGCGAGAGGAGAAGATAGCTTATTTCGTATGCGGCATGCCGCAAGGAGGCGAGGTGCTTGTCTGAGTTTGAGGGGAGCTGCACATCGGAGAAGCGCTCGGGATGGGGCCATTGTGAAGGCTGTGATGCAGATACGCGTGACCAATTAACCATGCACGTCTCCCTCTGGATAACGAAGGATCGGAGGGTGGCCACACTTACATATGTGCAGTTAAGCGGTGGTGGTGGAGTTGGATGGAGGAAACTCTGAAAAGCTCTCCCCCAGACATTTACCATCGGCCTCGGGAGTCCGTGCCCTTCAGGCCGAATGACCAATCCCACGGCACGATTATTATTCCCGCGCTATGATGTTTCTAGTACTCTAACCGCACACAAAGTATCTGTGAATTGCACACTTCCTGTTTCAACGGAGCAATCAAACCATCGCCAGATGCATGGCAGGAGGACAACAGCAGCAATAGCATTAAGGTGAATGTAACGAGAACATTCTATTAAAGCTAACACGTGATTTCAAGTAGTTGAGAGCAACGGAACCTTAGAACAGTGGCAGATATCACGCGTACTCTACCTCCATCTCTCATCAAACCCACCTTTAACAAAGGATCCAATTTCGAGAGAACCGCACTAGTTTTTGATCATTAGTGCAACCCTCCTGCGCCAGGTGGCACAACGACCGCCATGATGATAGACGCAGCGGGATAACAGGTCGTGTATCGTGGAACGTTTCGCTAATGAAGAGGAAGAATTGATCCAAACCTACACTCGGCCTGAACCGAACTTCTAGCAGCCAAATATGTATCAGCTTACGCATGTCCGGGACTTGGCCACTTCCAGCTCGATCAATATAAGACCCACCACAAGCTTCGAATCCTACCCGTTCCCAATACCTTCCCTGCGGTAGGGTATTGCTCTATGGTGGTCCGAGGGGAGAATTAGGAAGAGCGAAGCAGGGCGAGAGATGGGTTCGAAGGTCATTAATGGTTCATGATGATTTCTCTTTTCTCGTTCGATTCGTCGGACTTATTCGGTTGATGTTTATAAAGGCGTGCTAGAAAAGACGTAAGCTCTTGGATATCAAAAGATGATATATGGTTTCCGTGCCTTTGGCCAGGTGAAAATCGGCTTACCGCTCACTTCCTCGCAGTCCAGTATGCATCGGAAGTGAAAACGTACAACTCCAGCGTGTCATGTACCTCCAAACTCCATACAACACCAAACTCGACTTCAAATAAAGCTTCCACAAAACTCACCACCACGGTCTCAACAAACAATCCAGACCCCATGCATCACCATCCCACGAAGACGTACCATCCTCGCGATTGCGGAGATTATATCTCTTAGTCTGGGGGGAAGGTTAAGTACCTCCACGTACCGGCTTGGTCTCCAAGTGTCTCCTCGTACCTCAGGTACCACCTTGTTCTCAAGTACCACCTTGTCCTCAAGTACCACCTTGTCCTCAAGTACCACACTCACATTCCAGGTATCACATCCACCAGGTACCACGCTCACCCCCGAGCACCACCACCACCACCACCATAACTCCTTACGTTCACGAAATCCCAACACCCCGCACGCCTCAGCCCAAGTACGACCTATTCCACCCCCTTCCACCCCTCTTCCACCCTCCTCCCACTCCTTCCTCGCCATCGCCCTCACCATTCTTACCTTTCCCAACACCAACAACCCCGCAAATCAGCCGTCCAAGCCATCGATTACAGAGCCTCTCGCCCCTCCCGCCTCCATAGCCCACGACCCATGCAAAACCCAACCTCTTTCCGCCCAACCTCCATAAGCTTTGGCTGTCAACCGTGGAGAAAAACCTCCCCCTCAGTTAGCCCCTCACGCGCGGCACCCCTGCACCCTTCATTTTCGCCCCAGGGCGCTCCGGCCTCCTCGCTTCGCTTCTCTAGCGATTGGAGTTTTCACATGTAAGCACCAGACAACCACACACCCACCGCAACCATCTCCTCCTCAACACAACCAAGAAAACCCGCCCGCCAAGCGCAACGGACGCAAAGGTTAAAAAAAAAAAAAAAGCGCCACCGCCGTCGGTGCGGAGTAGAGGAAAGCAAAGCCACCCAAAAGTCCAACGCGTGCTCGGGGACCCTGCCGAGTCCAGGCGCGAGAGGCAGTAGTGTGCGTTGAAGCAGCGGCTAGGTACAGTAGCATTGTACTACGATACTACGGCATCAAAATATTTTAAGGTTTTCGCTAGTACCAATAGTAGCGCGAAATACCAACCAGGGTTCTTTCCAATCAGCCATATAATACCTTTCAGTAATCTTAACACCCATTTTATTATACCTTACGGTCGCGCAGAACACGTCTTTTTACACCTTTGACCCTTTTAACAATCTATCCTTGGTGCCTATAACACCTCAAGCACAAGCGGGCTTACGCGTTGCATGACGCCGTTTTTGAAGTTTTAAACTTTACGCCTTGTGTGGTCACACCTACGAGGAGATTGTACAGCTCCTGGTTATCATACAGCGGCAAGCTTTGCGGAACGCACCACTTCTAAGAGGCGTTCTGGTTGTTCTTTGTCTCTTATAAATAAACCAGTCTAAAATCTGATTTCTTTGCATTTGTTCCCTACGTACTGGTCGGCGTATAGTCTTATATCTAGCTGGCGTGTGGCCTATTTCTCTCGTACTGGCAAAGTTAACTGAGTGTGCTAGTCGAAACGCTCTGTGGAAAGCCGGCTTCAAAACGATACGCAGTACGTGACTAAATCTCCCCCTTTGTTAAGTCAAAGAGGGGAAACGCCTTCAATAAGCCCCTAGAGTATGTTAACTAGACTAAGAATCAGTAGTGTATAGTCCTGTTAGACAGATGCGACTTGGGTGACGGGTAGAATATACACAAAATAATGGGCCATAAGACGTCTCGGAGAGGAGCTTAAAGAGAACGTATAGTGAATTAGATTCGAAAGCGACGAGGCTGGATGTTCTAGGGTTGTTTTGATGGCTCTACACACGGTCCTTGTCTCTTCTGGGAGAAGAAAGAAAATGGGGAATGATTAAACAGGAGACGTATTATAAATAAAAATGTGCCCCTACTTAACCGCTGGATCCGAACGAATCCTCTTAACTTCAGCTTGGGCAAGATGGAGCTCCATGTCACGTAGCTAGTAATACAGCAAGCTGAGTTTCTTGCGCGGTGGATAGTTTAAATCTCCTGGCCAGCATACCTTACCGGAACTTGGATCCAATCGAGACTCTTTGGAACTGGATGAAGGAGTACATTATTAATAAGTATGGAGACGTTCAGCCCTTACATGACCTAGCTTCGAGCGGCAACCAAGGAGACATGAAAATCTTGTTACGGAATAACTAGCTGAAAGAGCCTGTCCAGAGCATAAAGAAACGTCATGTTATTGAGGCGAATAAGGGGCCATACAAATATTGGTAGCATGTAATTTAGATTTAAAACTAGCTTGTTAAAAAAAAAGTTACCTATGCAAACTGAGAACGCCACCAAACTTACTGAAACTTTTGATGCTCCATACCGTGGTACACAGTACCTTTTGACAAACACAAACGTATGAAGCTCGACTCAGAAACTCGTACCATGCGCTCATCCACGGCTCCTGAACACGTACTACCTTGCTCACCATCCAACTCGTCCAAAGCTCCAAGCGCTCCAGACCCAGCCGGATTCAAGGCAGCCTGCATATCTCACACACACCGGACCAAGCCGAATACAGACAGCCTGCATATCTGGAGCTTCAACCGCCAGCTTTCACTACTGCAGCTGCTAACAGAACTCCGTAGCGTGTACCCACCATACCAGAATAAACGCACTTCTCTCGCTCTGGCTCTCAATATCTGCAGTAGACCGGAAGGTATCTGCACAACATGATCAGACACCAATCCTCATCCCTCAATTCCACCCAATAAACTCTAGCCTAGCAAACCAGCCCCAAGCAGTTTCAACCGTTGCTCCACAAAACAACCCGCCAAAACAGGAAATCCGGCGGAGCCAACTCCGCTACGACGGAAAGTGGACCTCTTTCTCACCCATCTCACACTCTCCACCAAGAAAAATAATCTTCGTATCATGTATTGGAATATTCAACACTTCAGGGTTTAGAAATGGAAATCGAGCTCAATCCAGCCCATCAACCCTAGCACTCTGCAAATCCAGAAAATCGTCACACAGTGCTGCAGTATCACCCTCCTCAATCCTTAACCTTCAACCTTCTCAAAGCACTCAAGGGTTCAAGGGCCTTCTAAAATATCCCATGCACGTGCGTATCTCGAAAAGGCCAGGGTCCGCCTTAACTTTCTTGGCCCCCTCCCATCCATTCGCCTTTTCTCTGATCATCTTCCCTACCCTTACCCTTCCTAAAATTAAACCCGGCAAGTAACCCAACCGAACAAACCATTCATTATCAACCGAATCCCTGGAGATAGGTATGAATCGGCGAGGCGAAAACGCCACACTGTTTGAACCTTCACACCGGCTGCAGCATACCAAGAACGTGCGTATGGCGTGCGTCAGGCAGCGGATAACGGACTGGCACGGCTGCTCACAATTGATTTCGGTGATATCGGCTTTGGTGTGGTGTGGTGTGTTGGTGAACCACACCCTACATCAGGCCTTTGGTGACAGTGTGCTTTCCACCTCCCCTCAATATGATATGCATATCATGGCAATGCACATGATTGTGGAGCCTTCGGCCGGGGGTTTTAAATCCATCGTGGACGTTGATGCCGAGCGTAAGCGATGTCAAAAAGGTATCCAGTACCTAATGTGACACGATATCACGACTTCAAAAATTATGAATCAGAAACGCGCGACGATGTTTTTTCTCAGGCGACCAAGTTTAACAGCTACAAGGTCTCACCGGTGGCGGCAACTAACGGGTACGGCTTCGGGCCTTTTTTTCGTGGATCAGGGTCCCCGAGCTCAGTCCCTGAAGCCCGCGACGCCGCGTTCTAGATCCCGAGGAGGTCCTGACATCTCGAATATTAAAATATATCAGGAGAGAATAAATTCAAAAATTTCGGATACTTTCCGCTTTGCGATTCGGGACCTGGATATACGGCAGCCGAAACGGTGGAATCGATGATGTGTAGCTGTAATAGATGATTGTAGCGGGTTATTGCTGCACCAATGATAAGAACGTTGACCTCTTCGTTGATACTATTCGCAGTGGTCCAATAATCTGGCGTGAGGATTTATGAGTATCGCACACCTGCAAAAGGCGCTGCAGGAAGCTGAGACCCCAAGAAGCAAGGCTCCCTGGCAGCTCTCTCGGCGACCGACCTCGAAGTAGCTTCCAAAGGAATCGATTTGCAGTCAAAAGCTGATATTGATATCAGCAACCAAGCCAATTCTCTCCCGAATGAAGTTCTATCGGATCCAGGTTGCAGCCGCTAATCAATCCAATTGCGAACCTTGAGCGATTCCTAATTCGAGCCAAGCAGATATTGATCTGCAACCACGATTCTGCAAAATAATATTATCATGTGGTAACTTTAATTTATTCGAAAGTGTGGGTCAACCTTACCTCGACATACCAAACCCACGGGAAGAACCGTTTGTGGCGCGCGTTGTTGTCTCAGAAATGCTGCGATGGTGTAAGTAGTGACGAGGCCAGCAGCGAGTCCGTCTCACGCCTGGCGGCCTGACGTTTCTCACATGCACCTGCATTTCTCGAATCTCAATATTCATTAGAACTTCTGGTGATTGCGACCATGGTGTTGTGGCTTCGGCCTGCCTTAATTTTCGCCTGCCAGCTGCGGCTCGAGAATCAGCATGTAATTGGACCGACCAACATCCAGAATTTCCGCTCGTGGAGCTGGCGAATGCAACGTGTCTCAAGATGCAATTCGTGTTATTAGCTTGTTCTGGAAGGGCTCTCAGAGAGGGCTTCGGGAACGCGTGGGAAAAGTTTTATCATCTCACTGTGAGCCACTCAAAGAGCACACTGGAAGCTCATGATGACTTCTGCTGTAACAGTTGGTTATTGTGATTACGTGTGGCAGAAAACGGCTAGCCTTATTCAGCAGCATGAATGCACATTCGGATCCGGGACTCAGTTACCTGGAGAGAGGCTATCGTGCAGGTCAGTGGCAATCTGGTGGCGTGTTGAGACAAAAAAGTTTTGCAGCTTGAATGTGTGAGATAAACTTTGCGTTGCGGCCGCACAAGACATTTTGAGTCATCTTTGGTTACTGGTAAAGTTTTGGGTATATGGATTGAAGGTTGTCAGTGCATATTTTGGCTAGAGCTGTGTTGGCGAGCCTGCCCTTCTGCTTGACAGCGACAGCAGAGCCAGGTTCGAATGATGCTGCGGAAGCTTATCCCACGCATTCTACAGAATTCAGCTGAATTTTGGTTGGTATTGCGACAGATTTTCGATCCCAAGAGAAGTTCCATGGTGGTAAGCTGAACTTTCAACTGCTTGTCAACTGCATTAGTGGTGGTGTTATCAATCTTTATCTTGCGAGCAGAAAAGATTTGCCGCGATCGGAGGGGGGCGGTGTGAGAAGGGTTGCAGGTGGCGAATATGCAGGAAATTCTTATTTCTCCGGTATCGCCCTGACTGCTCGCTGGTGCAAGCCCCGCCGCCGTGTGTTTCGCCTTCAAACGTTGCTGGCGAAGTGCTATTGCATATTTCAATGGGTCTGACGATTTTTTTCTTCGAACAAGGGTCGCAACTTAGTTATAGCTGAATCACGTATCGTGCAAGTTAAATCAGCAGTTAAAGAAAAAAAAGTTTCTAATGTCGCAATGTGTGATAGGCGCGGAGACACAAATGATTAGGCATACAGACAGAGGACCATCCCCGACCCCGCCGTCGCTTCAACTTTGTGCGACGTGTATCTCAATAAATAAACTTGACTGGACCGTTATTAAATGATTCTGCAGGACGGCTTTTCTCCTCCTCCTCGGCTCTGATCCAACTCCTGAAGCCAGCAGGTCTATCCAAGTTTTATGAACTGCCTCAAGTTTTGGATATAGGGCGAAGAATGTGCGCGCAAGCGTGGGCGAGAAGCTTGTCTCTCGTGCGCTGTTGCCAAGTTAAGAAAGCCTTGTCGCAGGGCTACAGGGCGTCAGGGCGCCCGTTGTGGTGTTGGAAGAAGCGGCCAAAAACAAGGTTTCTGCTGCATTTTGTGTGCTGCAAAACACTGTGAAGAATTCCCGTTATGTCAGCTAGCATAATCCGCGTGTGGAGCCAAAGCTGCGGGGAAATAGGTAGTCCGCGTGAGCATTTGCAGATACGCCGACAGGACCAAGCAGCGGCTTTTCTCACGACAAGAAATATCGGTGAGAGAAAATCAGAGGTTTGTTGAAGTAGGCTGGCTTGGGCCGTGTTTTTCATTCCTTTGGCCTTAAAAAGTTGGGCCTGGCACTTCCCCGCAAATGGCGTTTCGTGAACCATGGTCTCTGACAGATACCAAGCGAACAGAGGCGCGCCTGTGCGGCCGGCGTGGGGAAGGCGAAACTTTCCATGGTCGCCCGATTCGACAACAAACGAGGAACCAGAGGCTGAGGGTTGTCCAATGACAAAAAAATGAGGAGCACGGTCGCGCTGCTGGCTTCGACAGTTTGGCGATGACCGTTGATGATATCGCAGTTTGCGTACACATAAGCAGGACCAAATATACCTCCGACGCGCGTCGCTGCTAGTTTCCAGAAGAGGTTTCCTGTTAGTCAAAGCGACTCGGATTCCCATGGATAATATGACCTGACAGATTCTGGTTTAAGTAATCATGGTTATCAGTCCGGATTTATTGATTACCTTCGTGGCGCGGCCATGCCAATCGACTTGTCAGACGAACAACAACGAAGAAAATTTTTTTTTTTTTTTTTTTTTTAGTTTATAGGTACTTTTATTACTTTTTTAAATTTTATTATTTATTTATTAATCTATTTTATAAATCTCTATATATTTTTAATTATAGTACTTATATTAGAAATTTCTTAAGCCTTTTTTTTCTGAAAGATTTGTGCTGAGAGAAAAGTTGGTTGCCGATTAATCGAGGGACTGGCGATATCTTCTCAATCTGGCTCAGCGTTCCGAGATGTTGAGCTTGTAGTATGAAGTTTGCAGCTTGGTGTCGCAGATGCTTGTAACGCCAGATAAGCAAGAGATAACAGCCGCACCAAAGACCAACAGAACACAAATGATGGGAAACTTGCTCGGTGGGGACGGGCCTGATAATGAATTAATGCTCTCCTGACACTGATAGCGTCTCGAAATCTGATCCGCAGTTTTCTGGTCGAACCGCAACCGCTTTGCCATAAATGCAACCTTTTGGCCCGGAGCGCTTGGGATCCATACCCAAGAGGCAAGCTGGGTGGACATCTTGGCTCTCTTCTGTTAGCGCACCTTCATCGTGATCGGCTCTCTTCATGGGTGATCGGCTCTCTTCATGGGTGATCGGCTCTCTTCATGGGTGATCGGCTCTCTTCATGGGAGACCGGCTGGTGGAAGAGCGCGGAAACTCTAGTTGTCGAGCGGTGAGATTGATGATCATTTCCAAGGGCGATGAGTGGCTGAGATTCTGCCAGATAAAAAATTTGACGGATTTTTTGGCTGCTGGGGCGTGGAGATAGGCACCAGAGCAGTGGTGGAATTTCCAGGCCACCCCAGCCCCAGCGGACAACTGCATAAAGTCGTACTCTTGCTTTCCACCTGCTGCAAATCGTTAGGAGGGCTCGTGCGGCGTACGAGTTCCTCAACGCGTTGTAAGCTTATCGCCTGAGCGTGATGCGACGAGGCGTTGGGAGGCCCGATTTGTGGCATGGTAATTGAGAAAGACGATAGCTTCCCATTAGTGAAAATATATTTGTGCTCCGGGGAGGGACGACGACTCGGGCGCCGACCACGGAGTCAGCTCATGTCGCGTTCATGAGAATAATTTTAGGCTCAGCCACTAACGCGAAGCGACGATGAAACGCTTTGCACCTCATCAGCCCATCTCCAGAGCAGTGGGATGGTGGGACGGCAAAGTAGCCGCGCGCAAAGTTGTGCACGGCGAAGCAGTCGAACACAACCTCACGTTGACCGTGTAGAGAGCTGGGTTTGTCCCTGTCTGCGGAAAGCCTCAGCAATTACTGCGTTCAGAAGATCTTGCTCCATCCCGAACGCCGAGTCATTCCCCCCCTCCCCCCCCTTGACCATAAGTTTCGACACTGAATAAGACGACAAGGAAATGTATGCATGTTGGTAAAGCCGTCCTCGATGATAGTGCGGGGAAGAAGCCCCTCTCGCAACTGTTCCAGTCTTGTTAGGTTTTCAACCAATTGAAGCTGGGAGGAGTGCCAGTGTTGACAGGATCCGTGGGTCACAGGCTGTTAGAGTTTCATGTTCGAGAGGATCATCGAGGCTCTCCAGAGTTTGTGGAGAGAGTTGGCATCCAACCCGGCCACATTTCTCCGCGGGGTGGTCATTAAGGGGCTTGAGATTTCAGGCACAGGAGATCCGAGCAGCACATCCCCCATTCGTCTGGGAAAAGAGTCGCGAAGCTGCAGACGGAAACGCGCTCTTCGAGTTCCTTGGTCTTGACGGCACTTGAAGACGCGACCAGGCTATTTCGACGGGTCGCTTCCAAGCATCTTTTGCGATCCTTGGAAAAATTTATCAACAGTGGCGGCTTTGCAGGGTTCTAATGCTCCTAATTGGCCAATTGCTCGACCGCCTTCTCGCTTGGAGGCGGCGTACCGTGGCCTCCGATGATCCTGCCGTTTCTTCGCCACGCTTGGAGGGGTTGATGTTTTTAGAGTCGGAGGATTTTGAGGATTCGACAGGAGGCACAACAGAGCAGCCTGGCAGTGCCTCTACGTTTCGAATGGATGCACTTCTCTGCGTAAATATAAATATTTTCTGGGCCTTTTCTGGCTTTTACTGGCGGATCAATTGAGAGGTCGCGACAGATTGCTGGATGCGGGATAGAATTTCACATGACATCATTGAGATATTCGTATGAACCGTGCCACAGATGCCGTAAATATTAAATTAGGTCGTCGGGTTGGTCGGATTGGGGATGACTAACCCAAGCGGCCTCCGTACAACGGCGGAACATACGACCCAAGGCAGCCTCAGCTTCGCGAACGTGAAGAGTCCCCTGTACCTCCGTCACGGGCGTCACTCGCCCAGCTGTACCCCCATGTTAAAAGTTGCAAAAAGCATGTCAGTAGATGTTCTTCCACTATCTCGTCCTTGTATGTACCCCATACAAGCCTCTCTTGCGGAGGGAGCCCATAGGTCATGGCATGCCTAGGTTCTTAGGAAATCCGTGATGTCAGACGATGGATCAAGCCCGCTGTCATGCCATGGCTCCAAGGTTTCGGCCAGGTCTCTCTGAGCGACAAGTCGCGGAGAGGTTTTGCTGCGGCCGGGAGGTTTGGCTGTGTTTGGTGAAAGTAGAATCAGTAGATGCAACATCCAAGCTCTGGTGGCGTGGCCTTTCGGCGGCTCCAAGTATTTGAAGGTTCTTTGTCGTACCCTTCGCAAGAGCCAGATGCTTGATGACTCCGACATCTCTGATCTCTAATCACCCTCTGCCCGCTTTCGCCCGCCCACGTCCGCCCACTCGTTCTTTGTGGTGGTGTGTGTGTCTCCAGGGCTCCAATTCTGCCTCTTTTGCCGCTTGGCCCCTAGCCACAGCAGTTGTCCAATCCACCCCGACCATCGCGCAACGGGACCGTGGTGCAACGGCGGCATCCCAGTGCGCCATCCTTGCATTGCTGATCCCAGTCTGTTGAGGGTGTGGATCACCAAATCTTAGTGCTGCAGACGGCGCAAGCCCTCTGTTTGTCTGTGCGTCTGCCGGGTCTGCGCTCTGCAGGCGAAACTAGAGTTGCCCAGACTTTATCGACAATCCTGGCCTCTATCCGAGCCCGTTGCGACCAGCCAGCGCCCCAATAGTCGCAGGCCCTGGCCTTTTGCACCACCTAAGGTCCTCAACCAACTCCTCACCACCGTCCCTCCCTCCCATACACTTCTCTAGGCCTCTGCCAGCCTATTCTCTCTATATACGAAAGGCCTTCCTCCTGTGCCGAGTAGCCATTGTCAATTCAACCTCCATTAAAAGGCTCTTGGGTGGCGAGAGCTTTATCAAACCAACAGAGGCTCGATCAAAGGTACCAGTGTATCAGCCCACCACCACACTCCAGCAGCAGGAGCAAAGCAGACCGGAAGACACCGGCCTCACTTTCCCTCTTTGGCAATCGTAGATTGTCGACTGGACCCTCATTAATCCTCCCCCAGCCTCGAGTAGTGTCGCCGTACTGTTCGACGTCACAGCTTTTGCTAGCTGTGATTACCCAACGTCGCGACAATTCACCCTACCAGAGCCTTATCAGAAGCGTCCCCGATTCACAGACGCTCGACCAACACATTTATCTTTCTGTGAGTTGGATAAGCCATTTGCCAGAGCCTATTCAGATCATTTTGAGTCAAATCCCCTCCTGTCGACACTACTTCTTTCATTGCGATACTCCACACACAAACTCCAATGCTAACATAAATCTCCCATCAGCAAATACCCGCTTTAATACCTTCCTTTGTAATGACCTGGAGCCCTTAACGTCCTACAACCTCATTCCATCAACTTCTCCGACACATACGAAGTCGACCGGATGCCTTACACGCCGCCCTCCCAACGGTCACCCGCGTCCACGAAACTAAACACACCTATCCTTACTCGAAACCATTCCTATGCCAACGAGCAGGTAGCCGGTTCGCCAAAATCTCCACAGCGGCCGGCCCTGCCTCGATCAGTCTCCTCCACTTCATACCTGAACAAACAACGACGTACACCGTCTATTGTGCAGAAAAACAATGGCCATGCGACAAACGGTATGGTGGCGAGTCCGTCTTCGGAAGTCCAGGGAAGCCAAGGCCACTTTGCAAACGGTAGCATCCGCCAGTCTCCTTCTCCTGTGAACAATCTTCTGATTCCATCAGGTGCAATTACGACGCCTCCTGATTCCTCCGATGACGAAGATCGAGGTCGTCATTTGGGCCGTCTGAAGGAACTCCACGAGGCGCTCCAACACATAGACTTGAAAAGAGGACACTCCCCAGATCAAGGCCAAGAAGATGGAACTCTGCCGACTCTGCCAGCTCCAACAGAGACCGCTCCATCGACCTCTCCTTCAAGGCCCGCCCTCACGCCAGAAGCTAGGAAGATCTCCCACTCTAGGTCATCGAGTGAGATAACCTTGTCACAGCATGTTCCTGGGCTCAGCACCGACCTCCCTCTCAATTCTTCTTCGTCGGACGACAGTGATGTCGAGGATGATGAGCTGCGGATAAAACCGCCTCTTCTCCGCAAGAAGTCTGGTGAGTTGGTGAAGCCGGCCCTCCGACCTTCATCCCGTCGGCGGCCGTCGAGCATGCCAGGAACACCTACATTTGCCAAGGCTGTCCATTTCAACGAAGAGATCAAGCAGGTCCGCCACTTCCTCCAGGTCGATCGTCCTATCGCTATCAGTGCTGGATCCTCCCCGGTCGATACGTATGATAGTGAGAGCGAATATCCTTTCGGTTATGATGATGGATACGCACCTCACGTCGTTGAGTGGGAAATCCGACTGGCAAATTTTCCCAGAGAGACGTTTGAACGGAAATCTATGCCGGTCCGCGTGGAGCGAATCTTCTTGTCAGCTGACAACAAAAGCTTGATTGGTAACGTTGCCGTTGCCAACATTGCTTTCCAGAAATATGTGGTCGCACGGTTTACCTTGGATTACTGGAAGACGACGTCGGAAGTTGTCGCAGAATATAACAATGATGTTCGCAAGAAGCAGAGCAACGATGGGTACGATCGATTCAACTTCAACATCAAATTGGCCGATCAAGCAAACTTGGAAACCAAGACACTACTCCTATGCGTGCGGTACAATGTCAACGGACAGGAGTACTGGGACAATAACGGATCAATGAACTACCAGGTCGACTTTATTAAGAAAACCAAGGCCAAGGGGAAAGGCGGTATGCAAGGGCTCGGTGCTGGCGCCTTGGGAGCCATTCCACGTAGCAGGCATTCCCCACCTGCTGCACGGCCCCGATCCATGCCTATCTCATTCGACGACGACTTTGGTCATGGCTTCGAACCGAAGTACGAATTCGGACCAGCCAGAAGCGACTCTCCTAGTTCAACGATTCGACTCAAAACCAAGAGCAAAAATCGACAGAATTTCTTCCCGGATCAAGCGCTTCGCCGAGCCAATCCAGCAGGACAGGCTTTCTCGACGCGCTACGATTTCGGTGCATCTCTCCATGCTGCCCTCTCGACAGCTCAGACGACTCTTGGCGATCGCAGTGGAATCAAGCCGAAAAATACCGCCAATGGCAACTTCGGCGGGACAGACATTGTCGCCCCTGCACCACAGTCTAGTGCTCCTGCTGGTCCCGTTCCCGGCGCTCGGCCTGATGCCCTCTCATCAGAGAAACCCGACCTGCAGTCGGCCGAGTACAATGAGTTGATTCAGAAGTTTTGTTTCGTACGTGCTCAACGTCCTGGAATGGCCTAATCCCTCGCTAATTGTCGTCCAGTTCGGGACTTCTGGAAAACCTCCGCAAGTCACTAATCCTATCACCAAAAGTGCGCCTACCGATGGCGAGCATATTTATGCAAACCAAGAACACTCTGGCTCAAGCACTCTATCGACTTCCAAGGACATGTCACCCCTTGTCGATGGTGCGAACGATTCGAAGCATTCTTCAAAAAGCCCGAACCATTTTCCATCCCGTTCAACCTCACCGAGGCATTACACCGGATCTGACATTGGAGACCGCACAACCTCCCCATTATTTTATGGCACTCTATTCAATCACCCGCACAGCGGTATTTTTGAGCCGGCGCACACAGCTCAGACCTGTGTGTAGCAACCACAGTGAAAGATTGTGACAGATTCGGTCGTTCCGTGGTGGGGGCTGGGACGTATTACGAATTTTCTTAGTCACGATCACGCTGTTATGACCTTAATTGTTTATGATTCAGTGGAGTGGAAGGGCACGATGCTTTATCAGCAAAATACCTTGAGAGTTCACGAGTCTTGTTCAACGGGGTCAAGACAAAGTGCTTGTCTTTTTTTTTTTTTTTTTTTGCTTTTTCGAATCTTTCCTGCAACAATTCAGAACCGTTAGTGGCGGCTGTTATGGTTCTTCCTGCCTGCATTTTCCGGGACGGCTTGCTCATGCTGCATTTTCCTGGGTGATTGTTGCATGTTCTTATCTAACGGCGTTCGGCGGGTAGCTCCTATGATTTTAACTCTTTCCTAATCCTCCGTCCTCTCTCCAATAGACTGGTTGTAATTGTGCTTCTCTTTACGTTCCAGGCTCTCCCCTCCAGATGTGTCTTAGAGCTCTCTGGAAAGCCTATTTCTGTATGGTCGCCCAGGTTTACGGAAGGAAAAAAAGTTGCTTTTGCGTTGTGCGATGTCTGTTTTCTGTCGAATTTGAAGGTTCTCCCGTACAAACAGCTGCGGTTGCTGGGACTGCTGAAAGCTGGAGAATGCTCAGTGGTTCGCTTCGCGTGGGAGGTTCATGGTTTTTGCGATGGGTTATTCAAATTGGAACTTGATTATCGTTAGCTCTGCTTTGTTCCTGCGCAGTTTTTGTTTCCCTGTTTGGGGGTTTCTATATATATTTCCTCTTCTTGGTCTCGGGGAGGCTACCAGGTTATATCTACCCTTTATCTCATTTTAAGCTGATTGCGACAAATTTCGTTAGTCGGGAAAGGGTACCGCGTGCATACAGCTCACCAAACCTAAGAAATTCAAAAACATTGAATAAACTACCAGAAATTGATGCTCCTTTGCGTGACCTATTATGATTTTGCCCAATGACTTTCGACCTATTACTACAGGGTCTTCTGGATCGTACGATAGCAACGAGAATGGATTTGCTGGCCGATTTTGCTATGGTATGACATTATTCTGCCGCCTGCGTCGCACCCACACCGCTCACCCATTTCGGAAATATATTTCGGACCATCCTGCAACGACAATTGGACTCTTTCGACCTGCGTCTCTCTCATGCTGCATACCTCTAACCGCCGCTCTTTCACGCCTCCACAAATCAACCGTTAACCTGTTGGTCGCCCATCATGGCGAAAGCCAGCTACGCCAAAGCCAGTTACAACGCTCCCATCCCACCCGCGTCCTTAACTACGCCGCAATTCGACACAACAACCATCCTCTCCCTCACCTCAACCCTCGCGCTCCTCGTAGCCGCGTACGGGCTTAGCGTGCGTTTGTTGCCGAAATCAGCAACCTCGAAGACACGCGCGCTGTTCGTCTGGCACCTCTTTGACGCGCTCATCCATCTCATTTTCGAGGGATCGTTCCTGTATAACTGCTTCTTCGTTTCCTACGGCCTCCCTACGTCTTTTTCGTCCACCGCGCTGCGCCCGGCATCCCCACCTTTACTGCTCACGCCGCCGGATGTGTTTTGGCTTGGGCGGACGGACCGACTGTATGGTGCTGCTTATGGGGAGGGAGTTTTCAGTCGACTGTGGCAGGAGTATGCGAAGGCGGATCGGCGGTGGGGAGGGGTAGACTTGACGGTTGTAAGTCTGGAGATTCTGACGGTGGGGGTGGGGGCGCCTTTGGCGCTGTGGGTTTGTGAACTTTTGAGGCGGGGAGAGGGGCAGAGGAAGTGGTTTTGGATGGTGGTGCTTGCGACGGGGGAGTTGTATGGGGGTGAGTTGGATACCCTTTTTTATTTGAGAGGAGGAGAAGGAGGAGGAGGAGGAGGAGGAGGATGATGATGATGATGATGATGAGGACGAGAATGAGGATTGGGGAGAGAACACTGGATTGTGCGAGAGATGGATTTGAATGATGACATGGAGGTCGCGTATGCTTTAATTTTTCATTTTTTTGAAAAAGGATTTTTTTTGCTGATCGTGCTGCATATCTACAGGTTTCATGACATTCGCGCCCGAATGGCTGACCGGGTCCCCAAACCTGGATACTTCTAACTGGATGTACCTGTACGTCTACCTCTTGCCCCTCCCCTCCCCCCTTCCCACTTCGTCCAATCTCACCAGACCAAGCTAATCACGTCGATCCTGTTAGCTGGGTTTACCTCTTCTTCTTTAACACCATTTGGGTGTGGTTCCCGCTGTGGGTCCTCTACGAATCCTACACCGCTATCAACAGCGCAATGTCGCAGGCCGAGATGGTCGATTTAGTGAATTATCTTGGCAAGAAGGATGATTGAATGCTTTCCCTCCTTCGCTTGTGTCATTACTCGGTCATAGTCTCCATCTCCGGCTCCGTCTCTGGCTCATGGCGATATGGGTCATCACTCAGCGCCCAACGGCCAGCATCCATTTTCAACCAGCTCAGGCCACACTACATTGCCTGAAGCACACTCTCCGCTTTCAGTGTTCAAACGGAGTTTTCCATCCCGCAATATTCATCACATTGGTTATTTTCAATGGGAATATGTGTTTGGAAGTGTATTAGCTACTGGGTGGATCGTTTCGTTTCTTCAGATTCTGCTTTTTATACCCCCTTATTTCTGCAATGTTCACAGATGCTACTCAACTCAATCAAAACGTGAAAAGGCCCTATCCCCGCCTGAATGCGTATCGCCTTTTTTTCCAACAACCTCAGTTCTTCTCTATGCAGGAAAACAATCCCGAATAACAGAATACCAAGATTCCTATCAAATATCCATCAAGTATCCACCCATCATGAACTCATAAACTCAACGATCAAATCTATACACCTCACAAAACCCTCCCATAATTCCCCGGAAAAAGCCCCTTGGCACCAGCATAACACCCCCAGAACCAATCTCCATTAATATCCTCCGCCTCCCTCACCTCCGCGTTCTTCGGGAACATGAGCTCGTCCTTCACGCCATCGGCCGGGAAATATCCCCACAGTGCCCATACCCTTAGCCCGACGCCTCCATCGGGTGGGAAGCGGGCTGGGGCGCTTAAGCCAAGAGTTGAGGTTGATGTCGATGTTGAGGTGGTATTCGTAGTATCCATGGCCCGTGATTTCCTTACCGTCCCATCCACATCCTTCCAGCTCCAGTTCGGACTCCCAATCACATCCGCATTCTGCCCCTGGGTCACTCTCGCCTGACTATCCCCCCCATCCTCATCTCTCAACGCCAACCCTCCCACCAGATCCCTAGTAACAACCCTTCTCTGCCCATCTCCTCGGTCTTCAAACCCGATAACAACCATGCGATGCCCACGTCTACATCTGCGCCACCCCAGCGGCCCGTTCTCGGGGGAGATTTTCTTGGCGGAGACGAGCGAGTGGTAGCAGCTGTTGCAGATATCGTAGTCACCAGAGTTGCAGCGTGGACAGTGGAAGCGTGTGTGTGAGGGCTGGATGGGGTAGTGGCAGGTGTCGCAGTCTGTTGTGAAAGTTAGGGGAGTGAAGGGAAGGTGGGCGAGGGTGAGAACGGTTGGGCCGCGGGAGATGGACGCGGATTTGGGGGTTTGAGGGGGGGTAGTGGGGTGCGCGGAGGGCTCCAGATGCGTAGTAGATTTGGGGCTGGTGGGGACGGCAGCGTGGTCAAGGGTTTGGTATGGGGTTGTGGTGGTGGAGGCAGGTTTGTGGGCGAGCGGGAGGAGGGGGTGGGTGCAGTGGCGGCCTTGGTTGACGCAAGAGTTGCAGAAACCCCAGGCGCCTTCGTTGCATATGTCGCATTTCCAGTAGCAGGAGTTTGCGAAGGAGAGGCATATGTCGCAGAAGACGCCGGCCAGGAGGCGGGGCGCGGGGTCTTCATCTGTCATGCGGTGGGTGGGAGATGCGGGATGTTCGGACGGTGCGTGGGTCGGCTTTTCGTATCTATGGCCGACGAGGATGTGGGGGTGTTCGTGGTTGGGCGGATAACCTCCTACCGGTGCCTGTCTTTCGTAGCGTTGCCAGGCACCGTAACCGAAGCCGTACCAATGCTTACAACCTTTGCTTTGTCTGTAGCAGCTTAGGCAGAGGTTGTAGGCGCCTTTGTCGCATTGCGAGCAGTTGTAGTGGAGGTCGTATTCGATGTGTTGCTTTCCGCAGCGGTTGCACGATATATCGGGTTCGGGGAATAATATGGGGGCTGCTGCGGTCTGGGACGCAGCTGCTCCAGATGAAGTTACTGGTCTGGCATCCGCTGCGGAAGGTTCTGTAGATGAGCGAGGGACTCCAAGAGAAGGTGAACTATTGTTAGTAGGGCGTCCTGGTCTTGCATGTGTAGGGTCTGTGGTTCGGCGTGATGTTGTACCCGGCATTGATAACGCAGTGGACATTGCGGACGCTGTTGTGGAAGTAATTGGGATTGGGCTTTCAGAATTCACCTGGAAAGCGGATCTCCTTGGAGTGGTAGGATTCGAAGTGGTAGTGTGTGTATTGAGACTGCTGCGAAATTGCTGTTTACCAGGGTCGGTCGTAGTGCGATCGTTTTGTGACATCCGCCGCCTTCGTGTTCCAGACTCAGAAGTTGAAGGACGATCGTTTAGCTCGCTGGCTGAGCGAGCTGCTTGCCTCGAAGAAGTTACAGAGAGTGCAGCTGGCGGTTCGGCACGAGTAGAAGAGCGTGTACTTCCTTGACTGGAGGATCTACGATGATGGCGGGTGCCATTGTTGTTCGCCGCATCAATGAGCTGAGGCCGCGATACAGGAGGACAGGGATGTGAACCAGCCTGGGTTTGTGGAGCAGATGAGCCACTCTCAGATCGGCCGTGCGGCCGTCTTCGAGGTTGTTCTCTCTCTCGTAAGGACTGTGCTGGTGGAGCTGACTGTACTGGTAGAGATGACTGAGGTGGATGTGCTGGCCCAGGTTGTTCTGGTGGAGGATTTCTCGTTTCGTTGCGACCTTCGCGTGCAATTGGTGGTGATGGAAGAGCAGTGCCAGTTCGGCCTTCCCTCGCTGATCTCCCCTGACTTTCGCGTTGCCTCTCCCTCTGCCGTCTCCTGTACGCTTGGGCTATTCTTTCGCTAATCTCATCCTCTTGAGCTACATCAATGTTGTTAAGATCAATACCATCCAGAAGCCCCTCTTCCATAATTTGACGCATGATCTCTTCCTGCATCTCCTGGGAATCCACCTCCGAGACACTGAGTAGAGACCTCAGACTTGACTGATGTTCCACATGTCGTAGGGGCACATCTCTCCTTGTAGATGTTGATCCTTCCGGCGGAGTTCTGCTCGAATCTCTTGTCCTCGGCCGCCTACCATCCCTATCTCTGTCCCTAGGCTCCCGGCTCCTTTCCCTACTTCTGTCTCTCCTTCTACGGTCCCTAGGAGCACCCAGTCCACCGGTACTAATCCCCAACTCCCTCAAACTCAATTCTTGTACCTCCTCCATAAGCCTGCGGTCCTCGTCCGCTCCCGGATCTTCCTTCCGCCGTAGCTTTGGCAGAACATTATCCCCAGGTTTGTACTTCTTGTTCTGATCTTCTTTCTCTTGCACCGTCTTCCCACGGCCTGGGTTTGCCTGCATATACATATCAAGAAGGGTGTTCACCGTCGCGTTGGGCGTCGTTGCCCGCACCGAAGCTCGACATGACGGGCAGGTATACGGGTGTATAGAGGTAGCTGTAGAAGCCTGGAACTGAAACCATTCCTTCAGGCAAGCGCCGCAGAAGGTATGCAGACAGTCCAGGAGGGTGAGAGGTTGGTATAGGATGTCTGTACATATCTAGAGCATGAGGTTAGCCAGTCGATTCTTGAGAACTGTAATATATAACGTGCGGGTTTAAGACCGTTTCTATACTGCAAGTATATAGTGGACTGGATATTCCTTCGTAAAGGTCTTCAAGGATATGTGCATTCGACTTTGGCTAGGGCTGGATGATGCCCTGTGTTGACCCCCCCTCCACTTGACGCTAGAACTACGAGAAGACGACTTACCGAGCAACTCAACTCTTTCTCGAGATCCATCATGCCATGTCTCTCGCCCTCGGCCATTGCGATGCGCTCAACATGGAACGCACGCAGTACCGGAGGTGTGTTCGAGTGAATTGAAGGTTGCCAGCGCGGTCAGTCAGCGTTGAAGTACGCCACCTGCTTGGCGATTGGGTGGTGGCTAGTAGCGAGCGAGAGCCTTTCATCGCCAACCAATACGACGCCCACTACTGCAGGTCATTAATCAGGTAGGCTTGCGCAGTACATGCCGGTGGTATAGAAGTGGTCTGAAACGGTACCGTTCCTGGTGTCGCCTTGATTCTGGAAGGATCCCTTTGAAGTTTGTGCCATCTATCCACGAGGCTTAGTTTCAACTAGCATTCACTCTCATCATGCAATTCGAGATCAATCAGACTTTCTTTTCATCCTTACATTCCTATTCCATAACCGGATGCTCCTCAAGAATACCTCCAAATGTCAAACCTAGAATACAGTTCGAACTTAATCTCGGTTGCTGCAAAACTCGACCCAAAGGAACCTGACAGCAAGAAACGTGATAACAACCTCAGGATACAGCAAACCCGACCCGGTCCTGAGCGTTCTCTCGAGATACATGGCTGTGTATGTAAGCAGTAGAGTATGCTAGACAGAATCTATCCGAACCTTAGATCCTCTAGATATCAATCTTCTCCGCAATCCATTGACTTTCGTCAAACGAGGACGAACAAGAGCGACAAGGCAGCTTTTGCACGAAAGCTCGGCATTCAAGTCAAACTGTGGCTGTTGTTTGAGTTTGTGTTACAATATGGCCCCCGGTCGCTCTCGTGTTAGTTAGCAATACCGGCCAGTCGTACATTAGGAGACGAGAGTTTGCAGTCTTAGTATCCCTAGTGGCGATGGCCATCACCCTGGCAAGTGTGAAGTTTTCGCCGACGTGGAATGCCAATGATTAGCATTGGTATTTCCTTCTGAATGGGTTAATCATCGAAGAATGATATTCCATAACCTCGCTACCAAGATACGCCTCCTCCCGACCTCCAAACCATCCGTACCTCCTTCCTTCACATTACTGATTCATGGCCTCCGTACGCAATTAAGAGAGAGAGAGAGAGAGAGAGAGAGAGAGTCATGAGTAAATCTGCATTGGCGGCGTAGGCTAGGCAGTAAGGGCTGCAATAAGGAGACCATGCTGGTTCAAGCAGTGTGGAAGACGCACCTTCCCTGCCGCTGATATTGCTGCTCCGTTCCGAAAGAGCTGCTCCTAAAAGGCTTGCAGCGAAAGACTATAAACAAAAACGCACACAAGAACACAGGGAGAGGTGGGTGAGTGAGAAGAAGCAGCTGGTTGCTTCTGGCCATAGAACCTTACATGGGAGGTCTGAGAAGTGGGAAACAGAGACCCTATGAGAGTCCCGCGGAGTGGGAGAGCGCGCTGTGGTAATCAACAGTGCGTATGAACATTAAGAAATTAATATAATGGCAATTAAATGCTGAATATCCGCATTGCCCCATGGTGCTGGACAACTACAAGGTAACTTTTCTAGAATCCACTCAAGATCGCTACACCACACTCATTGAAGATAAAGAAGGGAGGTATTTTTCGTTGCAATTCTGCAATGCCTCCGCCCAATGCTCTTTATGTGTAGGACGTGCAAAAGTAGACAAAGCTCCCGCAGCAGCCTATGCATGGTCTATTGCGGAAGCGACTTCAGGAGACTCGCTCTCCTGCGCATGGGCGTTCGCCGCCTGTATCGGTGTAACGCATGCCCTTTTTCACATCCCCCAGGAATACCGTAAATGTCCTGCGGGTTTGAACGTTTGAACCCTTCTCGTTTAGTAGATTATGAAATTGAAGTGTGATACCAACTGGTCCTATAGTAATGGTACCATTGTTGATAACTCTGGGTTCCATTTTGCTTCTGTCTCGTAACAGAATAGGCGGTGGCGCACAATGTTTCTTTTGGGGGGCGGGGAAGTTTATTTGCGAACCTCGTTCCGGTCTCAGATCTTTGCTCTGGCAGTTCATTAAGTCCCTGCGTCCTTGATTTTATAAATTGGGGGAGTCGGAGGAATATATGAGTTGGAATGGGAGAATTCATGAGGGTGCAATAACACGATATAGCCAGATCTCAGGCGAATTCTTGGCCGGCAGTTTTTCAGATTGATGTCTTCAAATTTTTTCTCCCCGTCAAGGCAGATGGTTCGGCCGATATCCAGCCCCGCTGGTAGTTCCGCTGGCGGCACCTCCGCAAATGTTGCAGCCATCTCATATATTATCATTTCACACTCTTTCCCCATCCCATATCATGTGCTCTCCGGGCCTGACATTTTCCGAGGAGGCAGTTCCGGTTGGCAATAACCCGTAGTATTATAAGAGCTGGCGCGCTTCCCCTTACACCGGAGGAAAAGAATGGCGAGTATTATGATTACGATTAGGGCAACGGCCCCGATAGTTGCACCGACAGCGACGAATGTTCCGTTGGAATGGTGGTGGGGGTGGTCTATTTCTATGGAAGTTGCTGAAGGCGTGTTGGAAGTTGAGGTTGTTGACGTAGGCGTGGTAGTTGAAGTGAATGTAATAGCTAAGGAAGGTGTCTAATGGTGGGATGTCAGTGGACGGTAAGATTTTACATTGTTGACTTCGAATCTACCCACATCTACAGTTGAGAACGTTAATCTTTCCCGGTTTATTTAAAGTGAATGCCTGCGCAATCTGAGGCGCCGAAATATTCGAACTCATCGCCATCAGCGCGTTCGACCTCACAGGAAAATGCTGGTTGGTGCTGTTCGCTCTATTCGTGAAGTAGAACGTGCGATCTACACACGGCTGAATCTGCCAGATCATGCAATTATTTGAGAGTGCGTGGCTGACTATTCGAGGTACGTTATCGCCTGGAGTAGTCTCGTTGGCGCCCTCAGAAACACCCGGGTACCCATTGTGACCCGAGTCCTTGGTGTGTAGGACGTAGGTCGAGGCATTGTATGTGTAGATCTGCCATTGCTATCACGTGAGAGGTATTTGTGGATTGGAAGAATACAACGATTTTGTCGTGGTTATAAAGTATGGTACCGTCCATGGAAAGAGTGCTGGATTCAACCGTGGCGTCTAATTGTTACCATTGGTTTGAATCGGCGCCCGCCATTGTGAATGAGCACAGAAAATGGCATAGAAAAAAAATATCGTTAGACATTATGGTAAAAGCGGCTGAAGCTTTCGAGAAAGACAGACGGTTGTATAGGCGAAACTGCCTTGCGGAACAGTACTAACCAACTTGGCCCCCACTCCAAGGGCAATCTAGCGAGTGCTAGCTAGCAAATATCTTGGTAGCAGCATGCTACGCCTTACGCCATGTCACAATGGTTCCAGCTGATCAGCCATACTATTTGCTCGCGCAACGTGATGCAACTTTTATTTAAATAGATGTCAACCGCTGAGGCCAGAAGGGTTAGTCCTTCAAGTACATAGGCCTATCGTGAGAAATCGGTTGGTAAAGGCAAAGGACAGGCCGAAAGTACTACAGGGCACTAAAGGCCTCTAAACTAGATGGTGGAAAATCGTTCCATGTTAGACCAAGAGCAGGAAGCATCTTAGCAAAAAAGGTCGAGGGTCCTTGATATGGTAACAACTAGGCTGAACATTATCTCAGCTGAGAGTTGAAAATTTTGGCTATCAAATAGCCCCGAACAGGTAGATGATATCTGCCATGCGTATCATCTCGGTCGTAAATTTGACATTCAAGAACACCAGTCGTACCTGTGCAATATATTGCTTCAACAACTCCTGCTTCCCAAACTCTCCCTCAACACTGCCACCCCAGAGTCCAAAGACTCGGCCTTTCATCGCCTCGCTGGCCCAGTGCGTTCAGAGCGCCACTTGATTGAGCCCGCGGCGGGATAGTAGTGCTTCATGCTCATACACTCCAGGCTCTCAAGTTGTGAAAAGTGTATCTTCCTCCCTCAGATACTCTCCTATATCACCTTGCCTGAAAGTTGTAACGCCCGTTGGATCCAATCTTCTAGCTTCAGCTGTTGACCTCGCGCTCACACCAAAACCCTATGCGCATGTTAGTCACCATCCTGGAGCTCGTAATTTAAATCGTTCCCCAGATTGTCTTTGCGCCTCGTATTATTCAAACGAACTCACCAAAGGTGTATCACTCATATTCAGCACCACCACTCCTTGATGTTCCGGACAGTCCTCACTCCACCGCCCCACGTGCGCCTTAACTACGTTTCCACCGTAGAGAAAGGGCATTTCACCATTAGGTTTCACCCAAACCTTGTACCGAGCGTGGGGAGCAATGAGATCAAGAGCGGTGATGTGCATGCGAAATTTGCCGGTTTTCGTAAACTTCCCAACACTGAAAGATAGGTTAGCCAAGTCTCAAGTCTGGGGATTGGTCTACGGATAGCCTCCAAATATATAGGGAGTCTCACGGCACTGTACATACCATGTGCCTAAGGAGAGCAATCTATCACGCGCCACGCTGGTAGCAAGGTTTGCTATCGACTCGCGGACGTAATATACACGGTCTTTCTGGATTCTGAAGACATAACGATCTGTCGAGTTTGACGAGGGATCCGAGACAAGATGTGTGAGGGATCGGCCTGTGTAATTTGCGAGTTTTTCGAAGAGGGTCCTTTACATTCATATTAATACTTATATATACTGAAACATGTTCGATTTAAGTCTTACTTGGTTTCGGTTTCTGTGAGAGGGCGCATCTCGGCGGTAGAGACGCCGCCGTTGGAGGAGTTCGGATCCTATTCAAGGAGAATTCTTGGATGTTAGGAGTCCCAATAAGCTAGACGTATGGCTTCAAGAGACCTAGAAGGCAAAAGGCTATCGTGATCGAGCAGGGCGAAAGATTGAGGATGAATATAGAGAAAAAGCTTAAGCGAGAAGTTCGTCGACGGTCCGAGCTCCGCAAAAAAAATCCCCACCTTACCGCTACCAATCCATTTCTCGAAATTCTCACAACTACGGCTGCACTGTAAGAGGAGCTAGCAAGGCTCAATCCCTATCAGTATACCAAGCTCTCTTGTCTCGGCCTTCTTGTTACGACAATGTCTCGAATGCATGCTGCTAAAAGGCGACGGCTCACACCCCCAGACTCTAGCGAGTCTGCCAGTCCATCCCCGATCGATTTCCACTCTACTGCAGCAAAATGGAACCTGGAGCAGGATTACGAAACGCTGCCACGGAAGACCAAGCAGCAAAAAGAGAACTCAAGACTTCTCATAAAAACGTCCGAAGGATGGAGAGAGCAAGAGCCCGTCCTAAAGCCAGAGCCAGATGAGTTGGAGACAGATAGCTTTCTGAGTTCTGAGGATGATGGGATAGATGAGGATGAAATCGAAAGAGCGGAGGAGAAGGCAAATATTCCACAGAGGCAGCAGATAATCGAAGCAAAGGAAGAGCTGGCGAGGTTGGCTGGTCTCATCAATGAGGATCCTGAAGAGCACTCGGGATCATTGCGGGCACTGGGCCAGATGGCTTCATCAGAAAACATCATTCCTATCAGAAAGCTGGCACTGGCAACCCAATTGGCCATCTATAAGGACATTATTCCTGGATACCGGATACGTCCAGTCCCAGAGGAGGATAAATCAGCTAAGCTCAGCAAGGATGTCCGAAAAATGCGAGATTTTGAACAGGCTTTGGTCACAGGGTACCAGAATTATGTCCGCGAGTTAGTTAAGTTGGCAAAAGGCAGCCATTCTAGATCTTCAGAGGCGGCTGCTAGTCTAGCTACAGTTGCCATTGGGTGTGCTTGCAATCTTCTCATTGCCGTGCCACATTTCAACTTTCGTGGGGAGTTATTGAA
Source organism: Lepidopterella palustris CBS 459.81 (assembly GCA_001692735.1). NCBI lineage: Eukaryota > Fungi > Ascomycota > Dothideomycetes > Mytilinidiales > Argynnaceae > Lepidopterella > Lepidopterella palustris. Next base: position 51,064 of record KV744875.1, read on the forward strand.
GATTCTTGTGGACAAGCTCAGTGGACGAAGAGTTGATGGCGACTTCAATAAATGCCGGGAGACATTGGAAACCATTTTCCAAAATGACGAGGATGGGAATGCTTCCCTTGAAGCTGTCACCATGTTGACCAAAATGATGAAGGCCAGGAGCTACAATGTCGACGAGAGCGTTTTAAATACTTTCCTTCATCTCCGGCTACTATCAGAGTTTTCTTTCAAAGGGTCCCAGAATTCCATTGATAGGCCTTCAGACCAGACGAGATCCGGCAAGAAAATGAAAGAAAAGCGGGAGTTCCGAACTAAGAAGCTGCGAAAAGTTCTCAAGGAGCGCAAAGTAATCGAAAAGGAATTCAAAGAAGCCGACGCAACGGTTAGCCACGAAGAACGTGACAGGATGCAATCGGAGACATTGAAGATGGTTTTCGTAACCTATTTCCGCATTCTCAAAGCACGGTCTCCGAAGCTGATGGGTGCTGTGCTAGAAGGCTTGGCAAGATATGCTCGTCTTATTAACCAAGACTTTTTCGGAGATATTTTGGAAGCACTGAAGGATCTGATCTCATATACGGAGACATCTGTGAATATTGATTCTGATGAAGAAGATGTTGAAGAGGATGAGAAAGAAGACGACACTCCACGGAACGCCACCCGAGAGTCCCTCCTCTGCGTAATAACCGCCTTTGCGCTGTTGCAAGGACAAGATGGCAGCACCGCTGCGTCAACTCTGAATCTGGACCTCAGCTTTTTCATCACCTATCTGTACCGCACATTGTACCCGGTTTCCCTGAATGCAGATATCGAACTTAGTGAAAAATCCCTCCATCTTCCCGACCCGCATACTCCCGAGTCCCAGACTCCTTCCACAAACAAAGTCAACGTTCAAACAACTACAGTCCTCCTCCTGCGCTCACTCTCTTCCGTTTTACTACCTCAGGCCGCCGTACGCTCTGTGCCACCGGTGCGCGTTGCTGCATTCTGTAAAGCACTAATGTCAGCATCTCTGAACTTACCCGAAAGGAGTTGTTTAGCTATGATGGGCCTCATGACCAAAGTATCCAAAGTCCATGCGCGCAAGATTGGCGGGCTATGGAACACGGAAGAGAGGTGTGGTGATGGAGTGTGGAACCCGCTCAGGGAAGCTGAGGGCAGTAATGTGTTCTCCGCAACGGTTTGGGAAGGGGAGATTTTAAAGAAACATTTCTGTCCAGGCGTTAGGGAGGCGATACAAGGGATTGAGAAGAATATCTTGGACGCTTGATAGGCTTCAGATGATTGGCAGGCTAACCCATGCTCTCTTGATAAAGTAGCTAGTTTATCGGAGTCGGGGATCGACATGTCCCAGGCATGAATCAATTGGATGGTTTCAGTGCAGACAGCAGAGAGAGCAGATCGAGGGTTGCCATTTTCTAAATCTCGAAGCGTCAGCAGACCTCAACCATCTTGCTCCACCACAGCGCTATACAATGAGGCCTTTCTACCTTACAAATGGAGTGAAGACGCGAAAGAATTTCTCGTCCCATCACGAGGTCACGTGAAGCGCCCAAAACGCCACGATGAGAGGCTAACCTTGGGAACTGCCCCTGCGTCTGCTCTTAACCGCACCTTGACTCGATACGTGATTGGATACGGGCCAAGTGCAAATGTTTAATATCTTCCCAGAAACATATTCCCCTCTGTAAGTATATAGTCGCAATGGTCTCTGCCGTGGATGTAATCACCTACGTAGGCGTTCCCCTAGCTGTCCTCGGCGTCCTCCCAACTATCTACACCTGCCTCAGAAGCCTCTTCACCCTCCGCGAGATCCAACGCACCCTCTACAAAAATGGTGTTACCGCAATCACACGCAGCGCCCTCCTCTCCGGCATCGTCGAAATCGAAATCCCCAGACGCAGTATCACACCTCTCGACCGCTCCGACCCTCCCTACTTCACGCTCTCCAAAACTCCCTCGGCGCTGAAAGGCGGCAGCTGGACAATCTTCAACTGGAAAGAGATGGTGATTGGGGTTAAATCATACCGGCTGCAATACCACGATGAGCTGAGCATGCCGCAGGCAGAGATTGACTTTGAGCACCTTGTTGCGTTTCTTCTGGATAGGGGCGCCGTACCGAGTAAAGCTGGGTTCAGCGATTTGAAGAATTCCGGGTTGTGGACACCAACTGGGACAAAGTTGTTGCTGGCGCCGACGACGGCGGATGCGGTGCTTATGGTTGCGACGTCGGATGATTCCGATGGTATACTGAGCTTGTCACTGCAGTGGAGGCAGGAATGGGATCGGAGGGACTACAACTCGTTGCCGCCATACTGGACACGAGTCCACGCTCCACCGAGTGGAGAAAACGTTATGCTTGCTCTCGAACCACCTAAAGAGACGCTAACGTCCAAAGAGGAGAAAGAAGGCTTCCTAGAAGATAGCGAAAATGACAGCGAATCTAGCTCCCTCTCCGCCAGCCAGGCCTCGGCCTTCCGCCTCCGCATAGGCGCCTCCGGCATTGACGAAGCATACAAGGAAGACGACCAGAAACACCGCCTCACCCTTCCACACCTCCATGACAAAAGTGACGGCAGCGACTGCTGCAATTCCGGCTTCTGGTTTGCGTGCGCCGCGACCGCGCTCGGCGCGCCACAGGGCGGACTGTGGAGTTTCGCGATTCCAGACGATATATTAGCAGTGGCGAGGCGGGAGACAGTTCCTTGCGGCATCATGTGTCTACTCGGGATCATGGCGGACACGGAGGTGCCGACATGGCGGACTCCGTATGACAATCAGGCCGACCAGTTCGAGCGGCATATCAAGTTCGCGGAGCAGACGAGAAAGGTACAGGCCGAGATGCGATTACCGCCCGACCAGCGCGAGGCAGCGCGCAAGATACGTGTCGAGCAGGAAGCATTCGATTTCCATAATGAACACCGCCGCCGACGTATGAAAGAAGAGCAGCGCCGCGAGCAAGAAGTCACCGAAGCCATGACGTCGCAGAAACTAGGCATAGCCGTCGTTGCGGAAGCGAACCGGAAATGGCTCGCGAGTAAAGGGCATGTCAAAGAAACAACAACAATCGCGGCGATCGTGGAGCAGGTTCTTTTCCACATGATTCAGAACGAGGGATTCGCTAAGCGCATCTCGACGATGCTGGATCTGTGGAAGAGCTGGACGCAAAGCGGGGGCATGACGAAGACACATTTTTCGGCGGTGAGTGAGGAGCATGTTATTTTTATGTTGGCGTCAACAGTGTTGTTTGCTATTAAGAATACGGCGACCGAGCCGACGGGGAGTGTGGTTTCGGATTTGCAGGAATGCTTGAGGATTTGGAAGAAGGTAAGGTTGGGGTGAGGGAAGGTTTAAGATGAAGTGATAGAAGTTCTGATTTAAATGAAGAAGGGGGGAGGGCGGAGAAATAGGATAGTCTCAGATGAGTCACCTTTGTGTTTTTGGTACATCTCTGAAGGCTCCTGGGATGTATATACGCATTGCTGAATTAATTTTCGCGTATTTAATACTAATTTCGCGCATATACTCAGACCGTTGTGAAAATATAGTCTAAGAATAGGTGTCTTGAGATCTATGCTGATTCTCGGGGTAGACGCCTTGAATGGCTTCGGCGTGTTAGGAAATGTAGATAAAGTAAAGATGGAATAAGCGTTCAGATCTAGGTTAATTCTTGGAGATCATTTTTGGGATCAAGTTTGGGGGCTAAAATCCTCCACCGCGTATTTGGGCCTTTAGGAATGACATGCACTTTAGACGCCCTGAGTGGCTTCAGAGTTAAATGGTCTGAGTAGGGCACAAGACCCAAAGGGCTATGTTGAGATATCCCGGATAGAACCCTACTGAGTGTGAGTGATCCTATCAGTTGGCCATACCTGAATGGGGAATCAATGCCGCTGCTAATAGCGTATGTCGATTGTTATATGGTACACGTTAGCATATTCTGCAGGTATCTGGACACAACACCAGCAATGCTGTTAAGGGCACAGAGAGGCTCGTAGGAAAAGTGAGGTTCTCAGAGTACATTCATCACAATCGCAAAGCGGTAACACGATCATTGAGAACCAATAGCATTCATTATACGATCCTTGGAACGTAAATCATAATCCTACATTCAGCCCTAAGGGAACAAAATAAGATTCATCCCAACAGGTTTTCATGGCGCCAACTCTGTCTGGAGTCTAGTAATCATTATTCCCGCTGTATGTGTTTCCACTGCCGTAGCCCGTATCACCACCAGACCCATACGAGTCACCACCTTGACCAAAACCCTTCTCCTCACGCTTCACGCGGCCCTTCTCGGCAATACCGTCGTTCTTAATCACGTTACCCGCCTTCTCCATGAGCCTGCCAATTGTGGAGTCTAGAGAGATGTTTAATTATGTTATAGGATAGGCATAAGGATGGGTGATAACATACCACTCTTGGTATTACTTCCGCTCGTCTTGTTGCCATAGCCAGCGCCGCCGGTGGTGCCGGAGCCGTAGGAGTCAGTGTTGGCGTTGTCCTAATCACATCGTTAGTATGCGAGCACAGATCTAAGAGAGATGAAGAGATACTCACACCATAGGTGTCGTCACTTAGACCACCACCAGTCCTCTTGGTGCTGCTGTAGCTGTCGTTACCGCCGAGGCCGCCGCTGGACTTGTTTGTGCTGCCGTAGCTGTCGGTGTCGTCGTTTCCACCGAAGGCGTTGCCACCGGAGCGCCGGTTGGTGCTGCCATAGCTGTCGTCACCTCCGAGACCGCCGGACTGGTTGGTACTACCATAGCTATCATCACCACCTAGACCACCAGTAGTCCTCTTGGTGCTACCGTAGCTGTCATTACCACCTAGACCGCTAGACTTGTTTGTGCTGCCGTAGCTGTCGGTGTTGTCGTTTCCACCGAAGGTGTTGCCACCAGAGCGCCGGTTGGTGCTGCCGTAGCTGTCATCATCTCCGAGACCGCCGGACTGGTTGGTGCTGCCGTAGCTATCATCACTACCTAGGCCACCAGCAGTCCTCTTGGTGCTACCATAGCTGTCATTACCACCCAGACCGCTGGACTGGTTTGTGCTGCCGTAGCTGTCGGTGTTGTCGTTTCCACCGAAGGTGTTGCCCCCGGAGCGCCGGTTGGTGCTGCCGTAGCTGTCGTCTTGGTTATAGTTGGACATGATTAAAATGATTTGGAGGGGTTGAATTGAAGTTCAATTGGATTGTGGAGAGGTTGAAATAAGGTATTTAAGTTCAATTGAGAAGCTTGGATACACTACCAGGAAAGAGCCAGGAACGGAAGCTATTTATGATGTTATGCCCCCTCCATTCCTTTTCCTAAAACAGACATGCATAGACAAATGAATCAGGCTTGGAGGGTAGAGTAGCATGTCGTCATTGCAAGTCAGCTGGCTTGCAGGACCCCAGAATGATCGAATATGTAGGTTGCTTTCAGCTTCCCGAGGTCGTGTAGCTCTAAACCCCTCTTGTACGCCTTCATAACTGGTGGCGGTTCTGGTTCCCGAATAAACTCTTCAACCCCACATTTATCCGTCCAAAAGAAGGGAAGCAGTGCCTGGGGTCTCGCCGGTTAGAACGCATATGATGCCCATACAACTTGATTTGCCACGGGCTGTGCTCTTATGATGCTCCTAAACGTGGGCTCTTCCAAGATTCTCATACTATACACAAGGGTTTTGGGTTAAGGATAGAATGGGGCGTCCTGCGTCCGGGCGGCATTTTTTTTAACCAGTAATGACGAATACTGTTCACACCGGCGAACGTGATTCGCATGATGTGCAAGTGGGTATGTATAGTGGGTTGTGGCTGGGAGCTCAGCTTGCTTGTTCCAGTGAGGGGTTGAAATTTGCCAACCTCAGATTAAGTCCGGTTGCGTCATACTCTTCGAAAAATGCCACAGTGCTGCGCCTCCCCGACCATTGGACTCCTAAGGACGCCACAATACGCCAAAAATGCAGAAATTGCAGAATCTGATTCAGCTCATCGTACGTATTTGCTCTTCGCGTCGCATTAGCCACGGTATGCCCGACGTGTGGCAAACTTCAAAGGACTTACCATGAAGCGCTTGTGAAAGTCTGATCGCAGCATGTCGTTAACGAATTCCTTTTTCTTTTTGTCTTCGCTCCCCCGTGCTTGGTTCTTGAACACGACATCATCGTCCCATCTGGATCAATTGTTCAGCTGCCATGTACCCGGTGTTGCCAACGAGAAAGAATATACCTTCGCTTGAGGTTGAAGTCTTTGGAATTCAATAGAGGATTCCCACGAGCTATCTCAAACTCGCGTTGTTCCTCCTCCTTGGCTGCCTTTTCGGCTTCCTGCGAACAGATTTAGTATTAGCAACACGCGGAATTCGAAAACTTCGCGACTTACTTCTCTGGCCTTTGCTTCAGCACGTTCCTTTTTTATCTTCTCAAGCTCCCGCATAAGCTCCGCAGTCTCGTCCTCTTCGTCCTCCCTAACCCAATGTCAGTGATATCCTGCAAGTGTATCCCGGGTCCGTACTCTTCATCACTGCTATCACTACTCTCACTACTCCCCCCATCAGAGTCTGCATCGATATCCTTTGCTTCCTCCAATATCAAACGCCTCCTCTTGGCTTCAGACTGTTCGTTTTCATCGTCTTCGTCGTCGGCAGTAGTTGCACCTAGATGTCGTTTGGAGGCGGAGGACGTGATTCCGGAGGGTTCAGAATCCTCTGGTACAGTGCCGCCATTCTTCTTCGCAAAATGTGCTGCCTCGGCCTGTAGGAGTTCGGCGCGGAGGTCTCGTACTTCGGTATCAGCGCTTCCACCTTGCCCAGGTTTTCTGCATACACGTTAGCACTCTTGGCGAATCCGAATATCGAAGCTTGCTCACCTGTGCTTAAGAACCGTATGAGCTGGAAGTAGCCGTTGGTGGTAGGCAGGACCGCGTTGAGCTTCTTTGCCGCGTGCCTGAATTGTTAGTCATTGTGAATGAAAAACGAATAGCTAGTATGAACTTACGGGATCAAAAGTAGGCCTATGAGCTGTAGTCATTGTGATGAGTCTGTGAGATATCTGGACGGTGTTCTCGGGCAGCAGCAAAAGCGAGGCTTACCAGCTGGAAATTTGGGCTCGGTGATACGTTTTGCCGACGCCGAGATATATTTTTGCCTCAGACATAGCAAATGGAATGCGCCGTCTCTCAACTCTCATGACTGGAAAAGATGCCTCGAGAAGCTGAGATATCACTCAATGAGCGCGAATTCATTCAGCAGGCTCTGCGGGATCACATCCGTTTAGACGGACGGCCATTTGACACTTTCAGAGCCTTGGAACTCACTTTCGGAAATGAGTATGGCGTTGCGGACGTCCAGCTGGGTAATACCAGGTAAGAATTCAATTGCAAGGAGATGAGTTTTAGTTCATTGTTGTTAGGGTTGTTGCGAGAATATCCGCAGAAGTAACAGCTCCGTTTCCAGATCGCAAATTCGACGGCATCTTCAGCATCAGCACAGAGTTTTCTCCCATGGCCTCGCCTTCGTTCGAAGTCGGCCGGTACGCGTCTTACTACATCCATCTAACTCGTCTCAAGCACCCTAACTGAACTCATAGACCTTCAGATGCCGAAGTTATACTCTCCCGAATCCTTGAGAAAGCTATTCGACGAAGCGGTGCCTTAGACACCGAGTCCCTCTGCATAATCGCAGGTTTAAAGTGCTTCTCTCTACATGCTGATTTGCATGTCATTGACCACGATGGTGGCCTAATTGATGCTTCCTGTATAGCAGTCATTGCTGCACTACAACACTTCCGGAGACCAGATGTCGCAGTGGAAGGCGAGAGTGCAACCATCTTCAGCATCAGGGAGCGCGAACCTATCCCATTATCCATATTACACCATCCAATATGCGTGACATTCTCATTGTATGAATCTGGAGAGATTATGCTGGTAGACGCAAATCTAGCGGAGGAACAAGTTCGGGAAGGGGAGGTGGTGATCACAATGAATAAACATGGAGAAGTCTGCCAGGTTGCGAAGTACGGAGGCGCCTCAGTTGATGCCCTGGTTATCCTCAACTGCATAAATGTTGCGTTGGAGAAGGTCAAAGGTATAACCAAGTTCATCCAGAGCAAGCTTGAAGAAGACGCGAAGAAGAGGGATGCAGGAGGCTTGATGGCCGAACTGAGTGCTGAAAACGCGAGATGATGGGGGTCTCTGGGCAGAGTATTATTGTCGCCAATATACCATGCGCGCATCCATGCGACCTTGTTTGCTGCCGGACAGTCGAGTGGGGAGAAGCCAAGGAGACTACCGGTTACCCAATTGTTGTGGCCCCAAAAATCTGCGCGACTCCGAAAATTCCTTCAGACGCCATTGGGGAGTTCTGTATGACTATAATGATCCGAGGGGAGGGGTATGATCAGCTCATAATGGATGGATAAAAGAGTGGCCACGCGGAAGGAGAGCATGCGGTAGGACCGGTAAGAAGTCAAAGATTTGAATTCAGCTCTTGTGATTATCAATAATATATTCACGAGGTATGAGGGAGAGCAGCTCATCAGAACGTTGGAGAAAAGTTGTGAAATGTTAGTTATGAAGCTCGTCCAGAACCTCTCGATTACTATGCCGCATCCCCACATCCTCGGACTCAAATTTATCACGGCTCGTCCGGGATAAGTATTTGATAAGTTCAAGACATTTTTCCTGACATAAGCGACGTACATAAGGTCATGCGATCTTTATTGGCAATCGGCCGATTTTATGGGCGTCTTGTAGTTATTTTCAAGGAATTGTCATTGCTAATTATGCGGCATGGATGTTAGTAAGAGTTTAGCGCTTCGCATTACATACGCGTTCAGTGGTCGAGGCTCGCAGGTATTTGATTTCTGGCCAGCTTCAACACCAAGGTGCATGAGATGGATTGGGAGCAACGGGTGATGAGGTATGCGCGTCGGCCGAAACCTGGGAGGTGATAAATAGGAACGTTGTTGCCTTAACTTCTCAATCCATCTGACGATTTCATCTACCCATCACAACGTCATCGTATTTTGTTCAGTGACGTTTCATCGGCTTCCGTAAACTTCCAAGCTTTACGACAACTGCTTCAGTCTCACATATAAACAATCCTGCGGGCCTTCTCTAACCTCTACTTTCCATATCTCCTGATATCCTGACCCCGATCAAAATGGCCTCGAAACTAGTCCCCAAGGACCCTGCTAAGGTCATGGTGATCCGCGAGGTTGTCCCAAACGTAATCACCACATATTCCACACCATTCTGGCGATTCGGTAGGATAAAGATTGGTGGAAGGGGCACAATAGGTATGTATGGGCAAAACACGAATTGAAGGTTGAGTAACTAGTAACATATTTTCAGTCCGTCTCCAATCAGGTGCTCTCGCAGTCTTTTCTCCAGTCGCCTTGACAGACGACGTCAAAGCGACCGTCGCTAAGCTTGGAGAGGTCAAATACATTGCAGCTCTCGATATTGAGGTAGGCAATTGGATGTCCCGTGCCAAATTTCTATTTTACATTTCGTCGTTCTAACTCCATCCATTCAGCACCACATCTTTCTCGGTCCCTGGCACGCAGCCTATCCAAATGCCAAAGTCCTCGGACCTGAGGGTCTTCCTGAAAAGCGTGCAAAGCAGAAGAATGAAGATGTTCCCTTCACCGTCGTTTTCAGCGCCAAAAAGAAGGATACAGTCGACCCTGAGTTCGATTCCGAATTCGAGTATGAATACGTCTCCGCCCACCCCAATAAGGAACTAGTCTTCAACCACAAACCCACCCGCACTCTCATCGAGGCCGACTTGGTTTTCAACCTTCCAGCGACAGAGCAGTTCAGCAAGAGCGGCGTGTCGGGTACGACAGGCTTCCTAACCAAGCTTTTCAGCGCTCTCAACAACACAAGCGGAGCCGCTATGGGCCAGAGACGCTTCATTTGGTATGCAATTAGCGGAAAGGATCGCAAAGGCTTCAATGGCAGCATTGCAGAGATCGACAAATGGGATTTTGACCGCATTATTCCTTGCCACGGAGACGTAATTGAGACGGGCGGGAAGGGCATCTTCCACAAAATTATGGCATGGCATCTTGAGACGCAGAAGGCGAAGTAAGGGGTATGGTCGGAGAACTAAAATGTATTTTTGCTAAAAGTAAATTGCTTTTCTGGGGGAGGGTTAATACCGCTGGGTCGGGTTTTGTAATGTACCTTTGCCGCCCGAGCGAACTATATGTATAATTAGAGACTTGCTATTTGCAAAGAATACCCGATGCGATTTCTTTCGTGAATGCGCCTCCAAAAATCAGTTATAGAATATTAGCTGCCAGTGCCAGTTTGGAAAATCTGTGACATCGCTCGATCATGGTTCGGGGGCCTCGCTATCTCCGCATATTAGCGGAAACGCGTCAAGGCCGCCTACAAACAGCGATTGACATTGCGATGGACGGTGGAGAGTAAGCCGATATGGATTTTGTAAGCCAATACAATATGCTTAAGCGCGTATACACCTACTAACAGTGCTCTTTTCTAGTGGTCTCGATTAATCGGGGGCGTAGGGTCTCAGAAGAAAGCCTCCTCGTCGAACAACCCGCAGCAGCGTCTGGCACGCTTCAAGCGGGTCTACAATCAAATACTGGTTCGTAGTGGTTCATGAAACCTATTTGAATGGCTGACATCTAATATATTTACAGCAAACCTGGCACAAGACCTCATCGTTGCCTTCTGATGCCCAAGCTGCGGCAACCATCCGGACCTGCTTTCAACGACTGACCTCAATCCTAAACGACGAATCCCGTTCACCAGCGCCCCATCTTTGCCTCTCCTTCGCAGCCTCTTCTCAAATATACTCCGCGGTCTCCAAGATTGCTTCGACAGCGTACGATGAGGGAATCGTTAGGGATGCCGTTGCGGTCTTTGCGGCGCTCATCGACAGCGAGGAAGAAGAGTTTCTCGAGAGCGACCAGTTTGCACAGTCGTTGATGACCTTTATTGGAAGAATTGTCGGCTCCGGTAGCATGGCAGTCGGAGAAGATACGGAGGCTGAGATTGTGGAGCTGCTCTTTGGGATATCAGCGAAGATCAGGTTGCAACCAGAAATACTACCAGTATGGTTCACGTCTTCCGCACAGGACTCGGATGGGCGGTTAGTAAATGGGAAAGTCGATTTCGCTGGTGTCACACAAAAGGAGGATTTCCCTTTGTGCTACCAGTTGATTGACCATGTGCACCATGAGGGCAGGATTGGGGATTTTGCCCGGACAGGCCTGCTATACATTTTCGAATCTTCATCGAAATCTCCGGATCTTGAGCAGTGGATTGTAGGAAGTGACTTACCAACGCTTATGGCTAGTGGACTTGGTGCTTTGTATAGTCAACTTAGCAGGTACGATTTATTCTGTTCGCTATATGTAATTGTTGCTCACCTTTGCCAGAAAACTGTCCATTCTTCATCCGAAGAAGGACCTGCCAATAATATTGTCCCTTTCGGATTATGCAGAGATGCAGAACGGCTCGCAAGCTGAGAGCTTATTCTCTCCCCATTTTCAGATACACATGGACACGTTTCTTTCATATCTGGCCTTCTGGCAAGATGTGTTGGAGCACTGCAGATCCGTCGATGTGAGATCTACTCTCATTGACCATTTTCAAGTTCTGTTTCTCCAACAGCTGCTGTGAGTTTAATCCTAATGTTGTCATTGAACCTCACTTACAGTTAAATAGATATCCTTCACTCCTGGAATCTTCCGATATTGACGGTGGCTCGTCCGTCGCAGTCCTGACATACTTGCGACGTATACTCGATGCTCTAGATCATCCAGAACTTGTTCACATGATTCTACATTATCTATTAGCTCTCCCAGATCCGGCAGAGGCAAGGCCCAGGACCCCGAGATCACCAGTTGCCTTAAAACGCCAGATGTCTTTGATGTTACTTAATCAACCCGAGAATGAGGACGACAGGCTCAACCCATCTCTCTTTAATCTTGTCGATCTCATTCTTACCAGCACCGAGTCAAGCAATCCACAAACTGTCATTGCGGCTCTAAAATTGACCACCGTCATCCTCAGTAAGAACCACGAATACGCTGTTGGTACTCTACTGAAGGTTGTCGACATTCACAATAATGAGCCGAACCGGACAGTTGGTGCTCTTAATGCTGAAATGGAATTATACATATCCCTTGCCATTTCTGTAGGAGGCGAAGCAGGTGTAGATGAATCTTACGACAGTCATCTGAAGGACACTTTGACTCTACTGGAGAGCCATCCATGTTCTTTGAAGTTGCTGGCATTACCAGACATCGGCATATCACCCACGGACTACTCCACTATTGAGGGCCCACGAAACGTTGTTCTCCACCACCTGATCCCGGATGATCCTCTTCTCAAGTCGTTGTTGGATTTACTTGCGCATTTCTTGACGAATGATATCGAGACAAACCTAGGCTTGACGGAAGTTATAGTAAATCTTGGAGCATGTGCCCAGCTTCGCCTAGAAGGATGGCTTTCAGTCGAACCTTCGAAGTACCAGTTTCCACCAACTTCCGAACAAGGCGACAACATCGACGAGAACGATCATTTTTACGACATGTACCAGGCAGCTCGCCAACCATCTTGGACGCCTCAAAGCACCCCCCCTCTTCTAGCTTGCCTCCAAGCTCTACAATCACAACTTGACGCGTTAAGAGCCGATATTCCAGACTTCGACCAACATGTCGCAACCAGAAAGCAAGCGTTCCGCGTCCACGAGGACATAAGCGAAGCAATGAAACCCACTCCATCTCAACCACGATCCGCTCGCCCGTCAACAGAACTACCCGCCGGCACATGGACTCCGCAGATACCCAAACACGTCCTCGAAAGTTCTGCCACGCCATCACGATCACAATCTCCGCGCGGTCGGAAGGAAGGCCTGGACCTGAAGCATACCCCGTCTGCATCACCGGCGCCTTCGTCACGACTAGGAGGTCAAACTCTGGTCGGCTCGCCGGTACCTTCGCGAGCACTGAGTCCAGCACCCAAAGGCCAGCGTCAGAGCACGCTTATGGCGGATGTGTTTAGTAATTTGGCGGAAGTGGCTGATGCGGGGGTTTTGAAGAGGCGCATCAGGTTCCGACGAAGCCCCGGTGAACGTGATGTTCACATCATACTTGGTAAAGCGCCTGAGCCGCTAAATGACAGCTCTGGATCCACTGTGCGAGCCGAAAGCGAGGAGGAATTAGATCAAGATATTAGAGAGGCTAGCTTGGGGCATATACTCACGAATGTGATTGTTCTGCAAGAGTTTGTGCTGGAGCTTGTTGCGCTGTTGCAGGTTAGAGCGAGTCTTTTTGGTGAGGTTAGGTTTGTTTGAGAAGGTTATTGTGCCTGAGAGTTGTTTTGGTATCTTATATGTTGGCTTTGAAGCGTGGAAAGGGTACTTTTTATGCATTTGGAGGAGTGATGGTTATACCCAATCAAGTTGATACTTTGCTTTCCGTGTTTTCTGAAATTGTATGCAATACTTTCTGTATTTGACTTCTACAGTGACTACTGCAGCTTAATCGTCGGGCAAACTTATATATATCCCCCATAACACTCTAACCCACGGAGCCAACGTATCGAGAACTTCAGAGCCCGTTTGGAGCATAGCAAACAGCAACCCGCTAAATGGGTCGGGGGTGGAACTCTATGTTGCGCCTATGCTAAAAGGTGCAAATACTTAGGGCTATAGGGCTATATCTTAAGACTACAGGTTTTAGAAGCCTTATCTCTTGACATTTTCCAAGGAACCGCAATTTAAGCGTAGGGCGGGCTTGCCATTTGAGATAGGCTTAACGTAATGAAGATCTTTAGTGCGCATTTGGGGTTTACTAAATGATATGTGGTTAGGTGGCTCTAGAGTGGCTAGGTAGGTTTAAACTATGTGAAAGAAGGGAATGGTAAATTTCTTCTGATGGTAGTGTTGTAAATAGTGGAGCATTATCCTAATTTTTTCTAAGGCCTATAATTTATATCTAGGAGAGTTGTAATGTGCATTCTTCCATGCATCAACGTTACTCCCCCGAAACGCCCACAGTCCCTCATCTAAACGACATCGCCGCAATGTCCTGATCTAGGATCTCGACCTCGGGCTTCTGAACAACCGCCGGTCACTCGGGACTTCACGAGTGCTTCGTGCACAGCGTAGCCGCTGCCTCGAGTTGGGGCTTTAGTCCGATGTTGAAGAATCTGTTTTAGTGTGGTGGGTGTGATTTTAGTTTTGGGTAGTTGATGGGGAAGTGGCTGTGGGGCTTTAAGGCTCTATTCTGAAGAAGTACACGTGGATTAGTTGACGAATATGAGGAGCTTAAAATACTTCGAGGTATGTCAGCGGGGTATGCATGTGCGGATGTGGAACGGATGACAAGTATCAGTGCCACTTCTAGAGGTTTTTAGTAGTAATAATGACAAAAAGAAAGATATATACGCAGGAAATAGAACACCAGGGACTGTTGGCGTTGGAGACAGCCACTGACTCTTGAGATTCAAGGCTGGGGAGTGTTTCGGATGTAACGACACATGACTCTGAGTTGGCTAGTGGCTAAGGTGTCTTAAGCTCAGAGTGTAATGGTAAAGAGGTTTTAGGATGTGGGTTAGTTTAAATGATTCGGGGAGAGCTTGGAGATGGCCGATGTCGAAAAGTAGGGTCCACTGAGCAATCTCTTGCCCATGGCCGTTCCAGTCTAAGCAAACTAGCTGCTAAGAGCAGCAAAGACAGCATATTTGGAACTCTTCATGCGTGTTTATTAAATTAACTTGGTACTCTAGAGCCTGCTATGCATGCTCAAGGTTCGGCCGTCGTATTTTCCACTCAAAAGAGTGGGATCTGTTAGCTGGTTCTCGATATTGAAAACAATAAATATTATAGAGACTTCGTGGGAGCCTCAAATCTAGAGAGGGAGAAGCCACTGGTGAAAGATATGGTCTTTGCGGTGTTGTGATTGTGCGTGGAGAGGGGAGAGTAAGCCTCGTCATTGGGTAACAGAAGTTGAGACTATTCGGCTCGGCGCTTGTATTAATCCGCTGAGCTCATCACCCAGAAGCAACTTTCCAGCAGCTGTCGCGCGTCCGCGCACACAACTCTAACTTCCTCGCCCTCTCTTCCACTCGTCTTCCTTCTCTCACCTCTTTCGTCACTCATACCCACGGCAGGCGCAACGCCTTCAAAAAACCAGAACGATGCCGCAATCAGGTTTGTATTATCTTCCATTCGCATCGTACTTCCCCAACACTCCTTTGCACTTTCACAATCCTCTGCCTGGATCTGGAGCTGGATGGGAGATCGCGTACGACTGAAAGCCCTCTGGAGACCGGGACGCGAGTTTGCCATAGATGAGCTGCTGGGTGCTGGTGGACTTTGCAATGGCAATGAAGACCAACATCAAACTTTCCGAAGCAGGCAGGGCCACCTGGGGCTTAGTACAGTACCTAGTTCAAGTGAAGGTTAGTCGATGGCCAATCTCAAAGGCTGCAAACTATCTGAGCACCTTCAAACGCCCTATGTACATACTGACGGCGCATAACAGATATGGATTCGGGCACAAATACGATCCGAGTGTTCTTATCGAAGACCCAGCCACCTGCAGTATCGCCTGGCCACGCAAATGAGCTATTACGTATCAAATTCAGGCGTGACGGACGTTTTGGAAGCTATACTGGCCACTGGGGTTAAGAACGACCATAGATTGGACACATTGCGAATTGGCACCAGGCTTTCCGCATTCCTCTGCATAGCAGGAACGACTGCAATACTTCCATCGGATTGAGATCGCGCGTTGGCACGGCATTCGGGTGCGCCTTTGCTAGCTCTGAACCTGATCATCACGCCGCTGCAATACCTAGCTCCACTATAACTCTGGTCCTTATCCGCATCGTATCACCCAGAACAATACATATCTTGCGGTCTAACCATTGTTAACTACGAAAACCTTGCAGACCGTCAAGCGTCTCAAAAAATATACAAGTACCTGTATCGCAAGTGGCTCTGGTTACCGTGGCACAATCAGACTGTTCCAGTGCAGTCTTGAAGCCTCCCCGGAGCTCTCTATACCACAAATTGTCCAACACTCAAGATTCCGACAGCTTCACGCAGGCATAGTCCAAATTATTGGGTACTGCAATTGAGAATCCACTTCTAGAAGCTACTACCGGCCAGACGGGCTCGGGAGAGTCACCTGCATCTCTTCCAGACAAATCCATGGAGCTAGACAACCGTTAGACCGTCCAACATGTCATTAAACCACTTCATCAATTATCACACTTTAGAACAGTGGCTAACAATTCAGTTCAAGGTCGAACGGCAACATCGCACAAGGATCTCCCTCCGTCGGTCGAACTGGCGTACTACAGAAAGTGCATCGAACTTCGGAGGCGCATCAACGACATCGAAGAGAACAACGATGCGACTCGTTTACGAATAAAGCGTCTAAATCGTGCCGTCACGAAGATGCGTCTCGAGCGCGCCTTTCTTCTCGAGCAGCTCGCGCAAAGGATGGAGTACAATGTGGACGAATCGGACCGAAGCAGCAGTCCTCCACCAACGGTAAATACATAAATTCATCTTATTACGTGTCCTCGTCGTGTTTTACAATCTCATGCTGTCTCTCATTTTGTCCCCATTTCGCAACCTGATTACGTTTCGCTGTCTGCTTCGTTGTCTGTTTCGTATCCTCTGAATTGAGAGCAGCACGATTCGCCAAGGATATCTTGCCAAGCTGAATTTTCATCTGCGTTATCTCCGCGACATACAGATAAGCTCTGAATTGCAGGAAACACGTTTAGAGAATCAGCAAGGTGCATTGGCTCCTGCAACATCTCGCAGCTCTCTCTTCTCGAGGAGTTTGGATCATATGTCAGATCCAGCCGAGCTTCCCAGCGCTACGTCTATTGTGGAAGTCCGGGAGAGGTGACAGCTGTTGTCGCTGTCTTTTCAACCATTTTCCGTTCACTATTATTGGGGGCCCACTCGCCCAGTGAAACCTTGGGCCTGTAAAGTTGTTGGGTTTCTTAATCCTAAGCTTGCGAGGGATTACCCTTCACAGATTTTACATATCAAGGTTAATCGTGCCGATATTGGATTCAGGATATTTCTCTGGAAACTCATTTTGCTTTGAAGAAATTCGAATTGAGCAGCGTGATTATACATCTAACCGACGAGCTAACATGAGATTCCTCGCCAATAGCCGCAAGATAAACCCCTCCGCAGCAAACGCTCGCACCGCAAAACGACACCAACCGCAGGCGGACACCAGAGCGGAAGCGTAGCAGCACAGCACCCGTCTCCACCTTCCACGACGCAGCAACAACAGCAATCAATCCAGCACTCACTCCAGCCACTCTCCTCGACGCACTCAACCCCAGATCCGGGCCGTTCGGGCCCCATCTTTTTCGGCAACACACCCGGCGCCGCCACATCTCCTCATGGCGTTAATGGCACGGGCGGAGCTAGCCTGCCGCCTATTCAATCACATCTCCCGCCCCTGCACCCTCAACGCCAGCACCACGGCCAAGGGCTCCCAGCACAGGGAGGCGCATATTTCGACGGTCCCTACGAGGAGCGGAGATCCCTTGAGAACGAAGCCGAGTATGCGGGCAGCTCGAGTGGACGGAGACGTGCGTACTCAAGTGGACATGGGGCGCATTCTGAGCACCTCGAAGGCGCGAATGGGGAGGCAAGAGGTCAAGATACTGAGATGGGAGAGGCGCCGCCCGCTGCGGAAGGAGGGGCATTCAGTGGAGGATTTACAGCTGTGAACAGGTAGGTGCGTTAGAAGAGCATGGTGGCGCTTTCTACACCAGCCGGATGCTAAACATCCGGTAGTCATGGGGAGTGAGATGCTCTTGCGAGGAAGCAGCTTGCCAAATGAAATAGTGGAAGGCACGAAGGGGTGTGCCTTCTTGGGTTTCGTTGTGGGACTTTATTTCAATTCGGCTTTTCAATGGGTGTGACAGCGATGGCGTTGTGTTATTTATTCCACGGAACTGGGAGGGTATGGCCTGGCATTGTGTGAAATGGGTACTCTTTACTGCTTTACTGTACAACAGATGGCATTGGGCCGGCATGAGATGGAAATACATCACTTCATCAGATGGACTCAAGGGTTGATGGGAAAGTAGATCAATTGTGAGCTTTCTAATGCTGCGGCGAAGGATTCCAATCCCAATATACCTTGACGCGAGCGCAAGGCGGAATCCCTGCAGTGGCTGTGCATGGATGAAACACCACCAACTTCAACAAGAGCAAATATTTCATCCTCACTTCTTCCGCCATAAACCAACACAGCTCCATTTCTATGGCATGTCTCCAAGCTGGCCGAAAGGAGGTCAGAGTTAGGGCGTTCGCGCCAAAAGTGAGAACCGGCTGCACCACCTGCAAGTATAGAATCAGCAAAATCCCATGTCCTTTCGGCGAATAACAACGATATAGGATTCGACACGTTAGGTGCGATGAAGCAAAACCTCACTGCCAGAGGTGCATCAGCACGGGAAGGATATGTGATGGATATTCCAGCCAAAATATTTTTCGGAACCATAGGCGGTACTCTCCCAGCATCACACTCACAACTCGCCCTTCACACTTCCTAGCGAGCAGTGCAGATTCGGTCCGATGTATAGAGTTCTATTTCCACCAAGCAGCACCGAACCTTTCAGGGCTCTTCGACTCAAGTTTTTGGACGGGAATAGTGCTTCAACTCGCCCACACCGAACCCGCTATTCATCATGCCATGTTAGCCATTGGATACTTTTACGAGCAAGAGACACCCACAAACGATAAAGAGTCAACTGGTGGTGTCTCTAAGAAATCTTGTAAAGATTCCGGTCTCCGAGAGTATAACAAGGCTCTCCAATGCCTGGTCGATCGTATCAATTCAGGGAAGCAATCCAGGGTCGCATCTCTGACCACATGCGTCCTCTTCGTCTGCTTAGAACTTCTCCGCGGCAACGTGTCGACATCCATGCAACACCTCAAAAGCGGCCTAAATATCCTAGCTGAGATGCACAATGCGCGGTTCCTACCTTTAGAATTGGCCGGCCACTGCAGTTCTTTCTCCTACGGCACCGATGACTTGGACTCAGAATTTGTTACAGCAACCCTAGTCCCCATATACGCACGCATGACCACGATGTCCGCATTCATGGGAGGGGGATATTGGCAACTGTATCCAGCAGAGGCGGTTGTCGATATGTCGATCCCCAGAATTTTTGTAGACTGGGTGCAGGCACGAGCATATCTGGTCGACCTTGTCAACTTGAGTCTCCAGTTTATCGGCACCATGATGCACAAACAAATGACATCTGCACCAATCCTATTCAGCGACACCATCCGCCAAACCAAGCTGCATGCTTGGCTAAAAGACTGGAACCAAGCTCTGGAAACATTTGAATCAAACAAAGTGCCCAAGAGAGACCCAGCGCGCTTCTCAGCAGCTGCCGCCCTGCGGATGCAATACTACGTAATCTGGATCTGGCTCAGCACTTGCGCCTCCGGCCTCGAAATAGCGTACGCTGCATACACTACAGAGTTCATCGCCATCGTTGCTCTAGCCGAGAATATCATTGCTCTAGATATAAGGAGTGAACGAGGCTTCTCGTTCTCATTCGATACTGAAGTCGTCGGACCGCTTTTCTGGGCCGCCATGAAATGCAGAGACCTCAGGACGCGCCGCAGAGCAATAAATTTACTCTCTCGTCTCCAGCGGAGAGAGGGACTTTGGAACCCCCAGAATTGCTGCATTATCGCCGATCGGCTGGTTACTTTGGAAGAGTCGACGGTTGGCGAAGAAGGCGTTTCTCATGCATCGGCAGAAGAATCGCGAGTTCATATCCAGATAGAAGCTAAAAATCTGGAGCCTGACGCAGAGTGTGACGGCGCAGTTCTTATTTCGGCCGCGAAAGGTCGTGCTACTAATCAGTTGCTGCAGGTGGAGTATGCAAAGACGAGGTCGTCAAAGTATGGGATGCGGGCATATGGGACGTGGATATTTGGGCATTTGAAATGATGAGATTCTCTCTAGTCTCCTATTCTCCCATTCACCTACTCCCTCACAGCGACTAGGTAGCCGCTCCCCACGATCCCATTAAACGCAACGCCCAGACAACAACCGCTAGCGCAACAACGGCCATACTAAATGGATCCCAGGCCTATTTATCACGAATGAGCAAACACAACTTTCAAACCTATCACCCGGCTGTCTCCAAACTTAATGCCAACCCTGTAATACTCCCAGGTCCATTTCGAACTTGATCCCCGCTTTCTTAAACCCGGCGGTCCGTTGTGTGGTCATCACTTTCGTCAAGCCATTGACGCAAAGATTCTGTTGCTCTGGCGCCTGTATCCTGGCAGAGTAGAGCCTCTTTCAGGTTGGGAAAAATTGCGTTTGTGAGTGGTTACTTGCATAGTCAAGTTGTAGTTGCTAGCGTGTGATTGGTGGGTTTGCCGGGACATTTTTGTCGCGTTTTCAATGAATCGATGGCTTTCTTCGCAGGAGAAACTAATCTGGGGGATGATCATGGCTAGTGGATGCTGGGGATATGATGTAAGCGCGGAGCAAAGCAGTGATAGAATTGGGCCGGACTGGATTTCTGGAAGCCTCTTCTCCACCATATCCGTTGACTTAATTTGTGTCTATAGGTTTAGATCATAGCCATTCTAGTCCCTATTCGGGCTTTGAATTTTGGACCTTCGTTCTGGGCCACGATTTCGGCGGAGATTCTCAAGGATCCAAACCGATTCGATCTAAAACCCATAGCATCCAAGGCTTTAGTGCTGTAAACTGTGTAAAATCCATCGCAGAATCCTCAGATCTAGTGGCATCGAAGTATCCGTGTCTATAATGAAGACAACAGGTCCTTAACGGGTTGTAGAGCTCATGATAAGTCGTTCGGAAAGAGAATCTTCAGAGATCTGCCTTCTGAATTTCGTTTCGGAAGGCTGCAACGGAGCAGTTTCACTGCCCGAGCTACTGTGAAAGTCTCCCGTAACACATCGGTATATATGGATCCCCGTCCTAGATCTAGGATTATGAGGTCCCCCATATTCAGTGTTCGCAGTTGACATCCTATTCGCCCATGGCTATTTGGCCACGCCAGTAAACATAAATCTTATAGTAAGCTTTCGGTATGTTAATTAGGGCTTGGACGTTCCTGGACCTCCAAAGAGGCTAAAAACCCTAACATTATTGCCTGTTAAGGACTAGCTTGGCCACCACTAACACTTTATTGGCCAAGACATCCATAGCGAACACCGCCCATAATAAATGCCGTCACACCTCCACGGAGTTCAATGGTGTGGGCCTTAGGCAGCGAGGATAGAAGTTTGACTATTGGATCACGAATAGCCCTGGGCAATTTGCGCGAGATGTGTGGTCAAGAGAGCGTGAGACTACCAACAAGAGATGCGAGATGCCTACCCCTTTGGTCATCTCCAATACTACACATGAACGAGGCGAAAGACATGCTTGATGGATTCCTTGGACCTGCCAATGAATATCTTGGCGGATATTCACCAATAAGCAAGTTAACGTTTTTGTACAGGATTGGACGCACAATGTCGCTCAGCTCGTGAGGGGAGAGCCAGACAGCAGACTTAACGTCTGTCGTAAGCGAATTCTCGATTGATGAGAACAAATCTGATAGCTAGGCTGAGATCTGTGGGAGTTTGCATGGCGATGATATCTGATAATTTGAAAAGCAGATGGAACAGTCAAAGTCCAGCATCGTTGAGACGAATATCAAGAGACGAATATCAAGAGACGAATATCAAAGATAAGACGTGCAAAGGTTTACATTCCTTGCTTGCCAGAAATCTCAGTATGTCCAGATGACGCACTAAAGCTCTCGTGGCTGTATTTCAGTGTAGCTGGAGTGGAGGAGTCAGACTGGGCAACGATAAAGGTATTTTATCGCGATAACGGATACTTTTCGTATACTAGCGTACAAAATCCGAACTTTAAAACCTCAACACTATAATAAAGTATAAAAACTACTAATATTATTTATTTATTATTTTTTCTTTTAAATTTTATCTATATAAAGTAAATATTAGTAAACTATAATACCCTCTTTATATAAATTAAAATATCTTTTAGCTACGCCTTTACTACCTATTATAGCTTATTTATAGAATTGTCTGTAAGTTATAGTAAAACGCCGTAAAGCTATAGCAAGCTGCCGTAGCTATACGCTAGGTAGCTATATTGGCACGAGGAATTCTATTGGCTAGAGAGGCCGCCCCTAAGGTTATACTAATAGTGGAAGATTTCCTTACATATTCCTTTAATCTTGTAGCTCTTTGAGCTATGTCTTGTTATTTAACCTATCTGCCTACTGCCAGCTGTAGAATACGTAGTAAAATATAATTGTTACTTATGTCCACCTGCATGAGCTAGCTAGGGCCTTTTTGCCAACCGAGAACCGTAGTTCGTCTGCTGCCTCTTGTACAAAAAATATCTAAATTCTGCATATTAAGTCGGATGCAAACATAAAGTCGTATATTAACAGCGCCTATTATAACGTATAAATATAAATTAAACGATTTATATAATTACTAATTAAATTAGGCCGTATAACGCCGTGTCTTTGCTATGAATGGCACCGATGTCGAAGAAAGTGCGGAAATTCTGAGGTGGCTTGGCATTTATTGCGTTATCGCGATAAGTTTTATCGTTGCCCAGTCTGTGGAGGAGACCAACTCAGGAGCTTGGACCAGCATCCGAAAAAGTTCCTCTGATCCTCCGACATACAATCCGCAGCATGATCATGACCAACGCAACCACCTCACCAACTATTTAATTCTCCAAGATGCACCGCACGCATATACAAAACAATGGCCTCCCAATTTCTCCCCCGGACTACCTTCCCGACTCTCGACTCTCTCCCGCGCTCCTACTTCCTGGGGCACCACCGAGCCGGCCTCTCCAAGATGAAAGCGCTCCTTGGGCAAATCGACCTGGTCATCGAATGCCGTGACTACCGCGTCCCTCTTACATCTCGTAACCCGATGTTTGAAGCCAGTTTGGCGGGGAAGAACAGGCTGATTGTGTATACGAAACGGGATTTGGGGAGTATGGGGAAGAAGGGGGATTTGCAGGTATAACCCAATTCTCTCTTTCAAATTTAGGGACGAAGCTCTGGGTGAGTTTGTGGAGGCTAATTCTCGCCTACAGAGGGAAGAAATTATAAAACAATGGCATGCCCCTTTCCCCGTCATATTCACCTCGATCACATCGCGCCCTTCCATCCGGGCCGTCCTACAATTCGCCAGATCATACTCCTTAGACCGCTTCTCCGTCACCGGTCTCCGTATGCTCGTAGTGGGCATGCCCAACGTTGGGAAATCCTCGCTCTTGAACGCGCTGCGCTCTCTAGGCGTTAGTAAAGGCAAAGTAGCGTCCACTGGCGCACAGCCAGGCGTGACGCGCAAGATTGCGACAGGCGTGAAGATTATTGAGGGTCAGGAGGGTATGGAAGGGGTATACTTGCTAGATACCCCCGGTGTATTTGTGCCGCATGTCCCAGATGCGGAGACGATGCTTAAGCTGGCGCTTTGTGGCAGCGTTAAGGATACTATCATCGCACCAGTCACATTGGCGGATTATTTGCTTTACAGGATCAATTTAGTCACACCGGGTCTATATGCCGAATACCATCCACCCACAAACGAAGTTATCACACTGCTGAATGCCATCGCGGAAAAGACGGGAAGGTTGCAGAAGGGTGGGACCCTGGATACTGAAGCTGCGGCCTTGTGGATGATACAGCGATGGCGGACGGGTCATTTAGGACGATTTATGCTGGATGAGATTTCGGAGGATGCTTTGGAGAATAAGAAGATTGAGGAGGGCGCTATGGTGCCGAGTATGCATCAGGCGAGGAAGGCGGATAAGGAGATGAGACGGGCGCGATCAAAAAGTAGACGGCAAGCTGTAGGAGTTTAACCGGGATATATGAGAGCATCTTACGCTGCAATGGCATGCATCGGAGCATTGGCGTTTGGTTTGCTTCGAGCAAGAGCAGCAGGCTGAGACAGACCAAGGTCAAGCCATGCGGACCGTATTTGGGGTAAACGGTTGAAGGATAACCGTGGCTATGGACATATGTCAAACATACCTTATATTAGGCTCGAAGGCCTTAAGAAGCCCAGGTCAAGAGGACTTTCGAGATCCTGCTGCGACGTTGAAGACTCCTGACTTGCCTAAGGCAAAGAAAATATGAGGTCCTAGATAGTTGTCTCTATTTGGCTGGTTTAGGGCTAGCTCTCTGCAGAGTTCTCAGGCTTCGGGTTAAAAGAACAGGCAAGAGTAACGCTAGCTGCAATCCACATCATACAGACACTGTGGTAGTTACCTAATTAATGTAATTAATATATATATATATATATATATATAT
>KV744875.1:75561-103915 GCA_001692735.1 Lepidopterella palustris CBS 459.81
TTTTTTTTTTTTGATTTGAGGTGATTGGAGGACTTCGGAGGCCCACAGGATGATGTCGTTCGACGTATGCCAAGTAGGTGTGGTCGGCTTCAAGGCCTTAAGCATATGCCATAATTTGAGTACGTGAGGAGTGATTTGAGTTGTGTGCCTATGACGCTTTCTTAATAGTGTGCAGATTGGGAAGCTCAGAATAGGGTTCGGTATACGGCTAGCACCATGAAGGTCACCCGAGTATTTGAAGTAGTTGATCATTTCACATTCTTCATTGGGTTGTATCAAGTCATCTTCCTTGATACCACCCGGTGGGTGAGATTTGCATCCCACTCCTGATACCCTAGCAAGATAGCTCCATCTACCTATGTCTCTAAATCCTTTTCCCCATGTCTTGCCGCTGCTTGTCTTTCAAGACTGTCGCAACTTTAAAACTTCACACCATATCCTAACCTCCGCCCACCTCTCCCTCTCCTGTCCGGTCCCCTCAAATCTACTCATAACCTCCTTAACACCCTCTCTCCCCCTCCCCGCCAGCTCTGTCCACAAAGCCCGAATCAGCTCCTGCGCCTCCTTTTCCGCCTCCTCCCTCTCAGCCGCTTCCTGTTCCTCCGTCATAACCGTATCACTCTGTGTATCCCCCTCCTCATCCATTGATGTCAAAGCTGAAGTCTGTATCATCACAACAGTGCCCTGCGTAGCACCCTGTCCTCCGCTCCCGATTCCGGCGCGTAAGAGTTTGAGTTCCCCAAATCGGACGATAAAGTCCCCGATGCTAAACGTGACGCCTTGTTTAACCTGTAATGCCGACCCGCGCGTCCACAGCGCTGAAAGCTTCGTTGTGAGGAGCGTCAAGTAGGTGTCGCCTTGCGCATACGGTATCGCTATAATCAGGCTTTCTGATGCTGAGTTGGCTTTGGCGCTGGGTGGGTGATGGCAGATATAGGATTTCTCAGGGTGGTAGGTTAGGCTGAGGAAGTGCTGGAATTGGGCGGGTTTGGGATCAGTCGTGGTGTCGGTAGGTGCGGTGGGTGCGGAGCGAAAGAGACGGTGGTCGAGGGACCAGCGGGGGAGGGGGGTCGCGGTTGGGTAGGTGGTTTGAAAGGTTGAGACTAGGTTTGTGTAGCTGGATGCGGTTGTGGGGGTGGAGGGGTGGTTTGGGACGAAATAGAGCCTGGCAGGGTTAGTAGTTTCGTGATTGGGAGTGGGAAGGGGAGAGGCGCACCCGGAGACTTTCATGGTGGAGGGTTTGGAGTACGGGAATGGATTAGGATGGAAGGGAGAGTGTTGTTGGAGCCTGAAAGCCAAAGTGTAGCTAGAATGAGTTGCGAAACAGGCTAAGTCAGTCGCTGAACGTTAAAAAGCAAACGAATGAGTCCATATTTGATGCCTATAGGTCAGAGGAGGCTTGCTAGGGCAAGACGTGGTGGTTGCTGAAGTGTATAATAGTGGATTGAATATGAGAAGTTGATAATGTTGATGCAGATGGATAGAGTCATTGACACCAGGGCAGCCCGCGGGCCGCAAGTAATTCTAGCGCGATAGACAAACTCCAACAATGGCCTCACTACTGAATTCCATTTCCAATTCTGGACCTGAGCATTCATCGTTTTAAATAACGGTTGGCAATTCTGAGCATGCCTAAGCATGTCTGAGCACACCAAGCCCTTGATCCTGTGCTCTAACAACTACATCCTCGTTGCTAAATCTGGGAAGTACGATTTACATTCGACAGTATCAACGCGGTATATTATCCTCCGCCGTGGGTTCCTGCGTATTCAAATTCTTCAGGAGGCAGACCTGGAAACTCTTCGATATCGATTGTACTTCTTCGATCACAATATGAGGCAAGTTCAACTCTCTGGACCCTACTAAGGGGCTCTTTGTTCGCACATTCTTGTTTTAATTAGTAACGGCTGGAGCTGCTACAAAAGACACGTATTGGTGAACTGAAAATGTTACAAAACTAATCATCACCGAAAATCCGCATCAAGCTCGACACCAAATGCAAGTTCGCCGGCACCCGGACACCCAATAATCCAAACGCATACCATTTAAGCAGCAATCCTAATTCTTATGAACCACTGTCGCGTAGTAGCTTGCGGCGTGTACGAGTAGCTGTCGGGATGTACCCCGTAGTGAATTTGGTTTCTGGACCACAAAGTCAATAACGCCTATTCAAGGTTTCTGCCAGTGCTGAATTTGTACGTTTAGGCAGAGGCTTCTTCCGCAGCTAGGGCATACCGCCTACGTGATCGAGACTGACGTGCCGCATTCTTGGCATGAGATAATCTCAGATGGTATGCTTTCAAGGCGTCATAGAGTCGTGGATCCCAAGGACGTTGAAGGTTTGTGAAAGGAGAAATTGTTGGATAGGCGGTGAAAGTGAAGTTGTTGGAGGGATGTGAAAGGTAAGGTTGTATCGATGGATTGTATCTGGAGAGCAATTTACTCGGGTACTTCTGGACCAACACTTCAGAATTCGAAACGCCATCTCAAATAGGTCCTCATATCGGGGAGGTTCTCCATGGGCAGCAGTGCTTATTGATTCTTAAAAGCCCGCGCGGCTGGGAGCGGAGTAGTCATGTAGATTCTGTTGTACTAACCTGATTGGTGGATTCCTAATTTGTCACCCCATCACGTACGCCCTAGTATGTAGCTTCGTTCGCTGCTCGAACTTTCAAGAGTTAAGACATCATTCCATTTTGACTCTGATCATAGAGTTCAACAGATTCTGTCTCCGTGCCACCGTTTTGCAATAGACGCCGCGAGAACAAAATGGTTGACTCTGGAAACCCTACCACTCCAAATCCAGGTTCGAGGTATTGCTGTTCGTCATGCTATTGAATTAGGTGAATCATTCTGTTCCATTGATTCTGGCTTGATTGTTCTAGATAGATTGGAGTTAACTACCATAATGGGATCGTTGCATGCACTCCGCCCTCGAGAATGGCAGGTGAGAGCTATGAAAGGAACAATGAATTTTCCTAGGCTAGGGCGTGCACACATTCTCGATGAAGCCGCTGCACTGAAATATGTCAAGGAAAAATCAGACATTCACGTTCTGACTCTCTATGGATGCTTGGACGATAACGACGCCAACTATCTGGTCACAAATTACGTTAATGGCGTTAGTACCAATTCGCTGACCGGGGACAAAGGGGAGATTGTCAAGAAAGAGCTAGAGAGTCATGTCCAGACCTTGCATTCTCTACTTACTCCAAAACTAGCTGGTGTTTCTGGTCATGTTGTTCCTCCATACGAAGCCATGCAGAAGATGTTTCGAGACGATTGGGACCTTATTCCGTCTTTGACAGACGAGTACGTCTTCTGCCATAACGATCTCTCCAGCAAAACGTCATCATGGATACTCAGATGTTGAAAATCACGGCGATCATCAACTGGGAATACGTAAGCTTTTACTTCGAGCAGTTTATTGTTCTTTTTACTAACGCCTAAGCCGATTAGTAGCGCTGAAGGGCGAAAATGATGGCACGGAAATGCTCGTCGATTTTCTGAAGAAGCATCTGGTATGAGTGATTTCTTGAAAAGGCACATAAAATGGAATTAATGGGATAAGATTTTGTAGAAGAAGCCTTATACCTACGGCTGAACGTTTATTAGTCAGACTATGAATATGGCTCTTAACCCGCTATCTGGACGTAGAGTGGATAATTAGAGACCCTGCAGTTGAAGAATTGGTGACGATGAGATAAGAGAAGCAAGAATTGCATATCAATCTCGGCTGAGCGAGGGCCAGCACATCTAAGTAATGATGCAACGCTAATATCTGTCTAATTATGGGGTTAGCTTGAGAATACGTGATAAACTCGGCGTTGAAGTGCATAGGAGAAGTCGATATGAGAATGCGATGTTGTGTTGACGGAGGTTAAAGTGATCGACAACCAGGG
This sequence comes from Lepidopterella palustris CBS 459.81, assembly GCA_001692735.1. Lineage (NCBI taxonomy): Eukaryota > Fungi > Ascomycota > Dothideomycetes > Mytilinidiales > Argynnaceae > Lepidopterella > Lepidopterella palustris. The sequence continues at coordinate 79,464 of KV744875.1, forward strand.
CTACCCGCAAATAATTTTAGTACCTTTATCGATAACAGAAGCACGGGATGGCTAGCTTAGGTTCATGAAACCTCCATCCTTCTTTCTCCCACGGTTCTACTATCGCTCCTTCTTGTTTATTTACTTGGATTTCCAAGTGCCTGTCGTTACTCTTCGTAGTGTGCTTCATTCTCTTGATCTTATAGGCGTCCTGTCTTTTGTTATCGTTTCAATTCATCGGTTTCTTAGATTTTTCGAATCCTTCGGTCTCCTATACATTTGAACGGCGACCACGATCCTTCTCAGGCCATATTCGACAATTTGGGCTCTTATTCCTTCTAATATCTCCTTTCGATGATTGTCCCAAGTTAAATACTTTACTGTAGCCAACATGAAACCTGTCATTCGTCGATTCGCACTTCTATGTATCCTCGCCGTCTTTGTTGTCTTTGGGCTCTACCAGTTCGCAGGCCGGGAACCCGCCCTACAACCGGCTCGAAAGGCATCTCACACGTCAGGGCGAATCGATCATCCTGTTAAATGGAAAGACATCCCACTACGATACCCAGTGTCGTCCATGATACCTTTGCCAACCGGTAACCCTGCTGTCATTCCGAATATCCAACATGAATTCGGAGTCGAAACATTGGAGAATAAAAAAAAGAGGGAAATGCGGCTCGAAGCCGTCAAAAGAACATTCTTACACTCCTGGAAAGGCTACAAAAAGTATGCTTGGATGCAAGACGAGGTTACCCCGGTATCAGGTGGATACAAAAATGAATTTGGAGGCAGAGCTGTTACGTTGGTTGATACACTAGACACACTTTCGATTATGGGTTTGGAAAAGGAGCTTTCATTGGCTCTCAAGGCGTTGGAAAGTATTGATTTTACTACGACAGATGTGCCCACCGTGAATGTTTTCGAGACTACAATTCGATATTTAGGCGGGCTACTGAGCACTTACGATCTCAGTGGAGGAAAGCACACTATTCTTCTTGATAAGGCAACGGATCTTGGGGATATGCTGTACACGGCATTCGACACACCGAACAGGCTGCCGATTACTCGATGGGATTGGGAGAAGTACGTTTGTCCACAACATTTGCTGGATATATGAGCTAAATATGTCTTAGTGGAGCTTTGAACGGTACTCAAGAAGCTTCTTCCTTATCGCTCAGCGCCGAACTAGGCTCTCTGAGCCTTGAGTTTACTCGCCTTTCCCAATTAACAGGCGATCCAAAATACTTCGACGCCGTTCAACGCATATCCGATCAATTTGAAAAGTGCCAGAACACGACCAGTATCCCAGGCTTGTGGCCCGTACGCGTCAACCCTCAGCGCGAGAACTTTAATGCTGATCGCACTTTCACATTCGGAGGCATGTCCGACTCTCTCTATGAATACTTCCCGAAACAACACATGCTACTTGGGGGCCTTGTCTCACAGCCTCGCAAGCTCTACATTAGTGCCATTGAAGCGGCAAAGAAGTACCTTTTCTTCCGTCCTCTGAACCTGAACAACCAGGATATTCTCCTTTCAGGCACAGCGAAGAAGAATGCTGCAGACTTCATCAAGCTCCAACCCGAAATCCAGCATCTCTCCTGCTTCACTGGCGGCATGCTCGGTATCGGCGCCAAAATCTTCTCAAGGCCGGACGACCTCGATATAGCGCGAAAGCTTGTCAACGGCTGCATCTGGGCCTACGAGTCGATGCCGTCGGGGATCATGCCGGAGAGCTTCAACGTAATCCCGTGTCCCGATCCGGATGACTGTGTGTGGAGTCGTCAGCGATGGCACGAAGGAATCTTGAGCGGGAGAACGCGTGGTTTTTCAGAGAATGCGGAGACGGTTATTGAGGAGGGTAAGTTGGCACCTGGATTCACGGAGATTACGGATAGAAGGTTTTTGCTGCGGTGAGTTCGTCCTCTTTGAATCCCCTAGCCCCTTTGTGCAGGACATTTCTGCTGTCATCCTGCATGATCGAGATTTGAGTCTTTTGCTAATTATTACTAGTCCCGAAGCTATCGAATCAGTTTTCATACTCTACCGCATTACCGGCGACACCTCGCTTCAGGACAAGGCTTGGCGTATGTTCCAAGCCGTAAACCGCAGCACGAAAACCAGCATCTCGAATTCCGCAATTTCGGATGTCACGGACGAAGAGCCTGAGCACATTGACGAGTGCGAGAGTTTCTGGATGGCGGAGACACTGAAGTATTTTTATTTGACTTTTTCGGAGCCGGATGTTATTAGTTTGGATGAGTGGGTTTTGTAAGTTGAATCCACTATCTTGCTTTGGCAAAGGCTGAGGCTAACGGCGTGATGATAGTAATACGGAAGCCCATCCGCTGCGCAGGCCGCAGAGAGAGTAAAATCAGCATTTTTAGTCAAAAAAGACTAGGTTATTAGAACAAATATGAGATTGAATCTGGTGTTCGTCTTCGTATGGAGTTCTGGAATACACCAAAATTGTTCGGTGGGCACTGGAGGTCCACTGGTATATAGACCCTTTGGTAGACTGGCAATGTATCCTCGCTGAACGCCGCTTGCGGTTCACAAGCCTACCACAAGCCTCCTTTCTCCATGTCCCATACTCTATGACGTCTTGGTTCAAGCTGATAAGGGACTTGAGCATGACATCGTCGGAGAAGGCCGTTAAACTTGGGGAATTCAGGATGACGTTGGGATGGCGGACTGGCGGACGGTCTCTGGGATTTGGCGGTGTGTTTTAGCACGCCTGAGCGCTCTCTGAGCTTGTTCAGCGTGCAAAATTTGTATGCACGACATACTCGCATGGCAGGCCGGTCATGTTATTTGGCGTGGGCGGTTGGGCCTCGTTGCTTCGTAGAAATTTGAATGGGAGAGGTTGGCCGTTTGCCAAGAGGTTGAGGCGCGTTGTGCACGGGCCAGGGAAATTTAGTTCATGTTTCATATTCTGCATAACTTCTCTACAAACATCCATGCAGCTCTTCTAAATAAGCAAGAATTCAGGAATCGGCAACCAAGTTGTAGACATAGAATAATGGCAACGGTGCAATGGGCAGTCTTCCACAATCTCCATATTTGGCGTGTATTTTGGAGCACCGCCTTCCAAACCCGCACCGAGACCATGATTGTCCCTCTTTCCGAGCTCCCCTCACAGCTCTTAGGGTATATCGCTGGATATATCCCTACGAGAGCCTTCACCGCTTTTCGACTTACCGGCCGCTGTGTTAACGAGAAATCTTTCCACTCTTTATCTGTTAGGTACTTTCGCTCGCTTCATGCCAAGTTCAACCGTGAATCTTTTGAGAGACCTGCCGTAGCAACGCACTCCAAATCTGGACCGGGAGTTCGAGGCATATGGCTCTGGCTTAGCCACCCCTCCTTTCGCCCTCCCCCAGCCTTGGGGAGGCGTCAGTAAGAGAGCCTTGGATTCGCTGCCAACTTCGTAAAGGACGATACTGCCACAATCCTACCCCCCCAAGCGGCGAGCCTTGGATTGGTGACCTTGATGGGCCATATCACCGACTTAAAAATGCTCCACTTGACTCTCGAAATATCAGGGCATACCATAAACGTCTTCCGTTTGATATCGAGAATAGTGTGGCTGTTAAAGTTTCGTAGTCTCACACTCACGAGATTTTAAATCGACAAATCGGGTCTCTTGAGATTCATCCGGGCGAGCAACGCCAATCTTCGCATGCTAGAGATATGTAGTGTCAATTTGCACGCCGACGCTTGGGAATCGATTTTGTGCACGTTGAGAGATGAAACAAACCTTGGTGAGCTCGGCTTGTGCCTGTTCGAAGAGAAACAAAATCCGACAATGTTACCAGATCCTCCGATGATCAATTCGTGTCTTCTCGCTAAGAGATGGGGATAAGATATACGAGATACACTTACAGACATCATTAAGAGCCACCAACAGGACTGTAGCTGGGGCGTGGTTCTAATTGATGACGATGAACCCGAGGAACCCGACGAATTCGAATCTGGATGCTACTTCAGACTTTCAGACTCGACGAAAACGAGGAGGTCGAGGTCGAAAATATACCTAGTGAGGATTCAGACGGATACTAAAACTTGATGAGCGGAGGTCCAGTCCCAAGCAGTTCCGACTGCATCTTAATTGTTTCACGATCTAGTTAGCCAAATCTGAGCAAGCAGAATTGGCGATAATTAGCCTTTGACGGCCCTGAACTGCACATGCTGCGATGCGATGCGGGGATGATTAATGTCTCTGTGCAGTCCAGTCAAAAGGATAAAAGATGAGTCTGGTAGAATAACGGGATCCTTCAGTAGAACTCACCGCTTAGCAACCGGAGAACTTGTACTTTTACGATAAATACACAGGGGCTAAAAAATAGCTATGCTTCCGAAGTGTTTCTTGAATCACCTACAATTCTGGGTGTAACCAAGATGTACTTTACGACTTTACCTTATTAGGCGAGTTATACTAGCGTATTATATTAACCGCTCAGCCGACGCGATGTCTGGCGTCGATGATGACCTGGCATGCCGCAGAGGTATTTGAGCCCCCAAGACATCGGCATCACCTGCTTGTTCCTAAGCCTCAGGATTCTCTGTTGGTTAAAGAGGAAGATGATTCCCTCGAATCTAGGGGCGCTTTCGACACAGCTCAACCTTTCTTAATTCCAACTCTATAAACCGCCAGCTGTATCTCAACCACAAAACTCGACCCGCCTAGTACTACATCCGAGCTACTCCATCGATCCTATAGCTGAAGTTAGAAGAACGGGTGTAAATAACATGGAGCGAATAAAGAGCTTGCTGCGGAGGAAGCATTCATACGAGCCGTTGGAAGGGGGCTCCGAAGGTCCTGATGGAGAGACGATTGAACACTCAGAGGGCGAGAAGTTCTCTTGGATAGACTACTCGATCTTTCTTCTTCTAGGTATTGCTATGCTTTGGGCCTGGTGAGCTTCACTCTGTTGTTTCTGGTGGTATCTAGCTAAACACTGTATAGGAATATGTTTCTCGCCGCCGGACCCTACTTTCAGCGGCGATTTCAGACAAACGAACGCATCCTGCAAAACTTCCAGTCCGCAGAGCTATCAGTATCTACTATCGGCAACTTAGGCTCCATAATTCTCCTCACCAAGCTACAAGCCCGGGCCTCCTACCCGAAACGTATCATGGCATCCCTCGCCATCAACATTGCAGTCTTTACCCTCCTCGCGATATCAACACGGGTCTTCCTTGGAGTCTCTGCAGGTGTATACTTCGTCTTTCTGATACTGGTAGTCTTTAGTGCAAGCTTGGCAACTGCTCTATGCCAGAACGGTGTTTTTGCGTATGTCTCAGGGTTTGGACGAGAGGAATACACGCAAGGCATCATGACAGGGCAAGGTATAGCTGGAGTTTTACCATGCATTGCACAGATCGTCTCTGTACTTTCAGTGCCTGCGAAGGGTATCAATGGTGATGTACCGCAGGAGTCAACGAAGTCTGCGTTTGCGTACTTCTTGACCGCTACTGTTGTTTCTACCATTGCGCTTCTCGCATTTGCTCTTCTTCTGTCACGCCATGAGCCTAAGTACCACCACAAACCATGGGTTGAAAATCTTGATGGTAACGAGGAGGTTCCCGATACTGAACGGAAATCTGTGCCTCTCTTCATTCTTTTCAAAAAGCTGGTTTGGCTTGCCGGAGCGGTATTCCTCACTTTCGCGGTCACCATGGTATTCCCGGTCTTCACTCAACAGATCGAGAGTGTAAGACCTGTAGAAGACTCCCCGCGCCTCTTCCAACCAGCATCATTCATACCATTGGCATTCTTATTTTGGAACACTGGGGATCTCCTCGGGAGGCTGGCGCCGGCAATCCCTGCCCTGTCTCTGACATCCAGACCGCGGGTTCTCTTTATTTTTTCCATTGCTCGTGTCGTTTTTATTCCAATGTATCTTCTGTGTAACATCCGTGGTCAGAATGCTCGCATTACTAGCGATGCTTTTTACCTGCTGGTGGTTCAGATGCTTTTTGGTTTTTCAAACGGTTACATTGGGAGCAATTGTATGATGGGATTCGTTGAATGGGTAGATGTGGAGGAGAGAGAGGCAGCAGGAGGGTTCATGTCACTTTGTCTTGTAGCTGGGTTGACAGTCGGAAGTTTGTTAAGTTTCTTGGCCGCGGGCTCAGGTTCATAGGTTCATTGGCACTGCTGGATATTTGGCGTTGTTATGTGTGTGAATTGTAATAGAATTGTGTGTGATTGTTCTTATACCTACTTGGAATAATAGCATCATTGAACTTTTACTTGATTTCGATTATGCAGCAATCTGCGGGAATATGCGCAATCTGCGGGAATGAGCTCATAAGGGCAGGGTCCGTGATCCCAAACCGCGAAGCAAACACACCACTTCCCTCGCCTATCCACCTACAAACCACCGTCTATCAACCAAACTCGAACGTTCACATCCTCTACAACTGTAGAAAAAGGCCTAGCCATGTCGGGGCTATCAGTTAAAACTCTGAGAATAAAGCGCAGGAGAGACGAGGAAGCGCCGGACGCAGTTGGTCTGTTGATTCACCGAATATCCTCCCCTCATCTACATGTATTCACCTGCACACTTACTGACTACCCCCAGTCATCGATGCCAGCGGAACAAGGGACCTCAAAAGACGCTTGACAGCAGGCCATGGTGCCTTCTTCCGTCGTGTTCAGCTTGACGAGGGCATTTCCGCGCCTGAATCTGAAACAGTGGGACACCAAGTACCTCAACGTACCGCGAGTGCTCAAATACCCACAAATATACCCTCTGTCATGGTCAGCCTGCCAAGAGAAGAGGACTCGCTGACGCATGGGACTCGACCTGCCACGGAGCCTCCATCGCCATATTCAGTATCTCCTACCACTACCGCTCCACAATCCAAATCGGGCTCTTCAACTCCCCGGCGCTTCTACCTCTCCCGTCATACTTCATCCACACAGCAGATCACAACAGGTACTGGCGATAAGAAGAGAAAACGGGATTTGGCATTACCTGTGTTTGTAGAGAAAAGGCCGCATGTGGAAGGGTCCATTCATGACCTAGACAATGTTCACAAGAAAATTTTAGCTGTGAACACTCCTGATCCGACTCGAGGAACTTCAGACGACGTATCGGCGTTGTCTCCTTCGCCTCGCAAACGCCCTGGCGCAAGCGCTGCTGAGAAACAATGGAGAGCGAAGAACTGGAATCAGCCCATGCCAGAGCATCACAATTCGATCGAAAACGTCGAGCAGCCTTCAGAAAATATAGTGAGCGATTTAACCAAATTCGCTGAAGAAATAGACTGCCAAGACACCACGCCTAAGAAAGCTTACAATTCAAGGTTCAAGCCCAAGGCGCCTTCTCTAAGATACAGAGACCGCTATCCAGAGAAATTTGCTGCTGAAGATCATGACGCAATGGATATCGACGTGGAAGACGAGAGTCAATACGTGTATGATACGTATGTCCGAGATGGTACCATGAAGGATCCATTCGTGGAGGAAGGCTCGGAACCCACAGGTATATTTGGATACATCGTAATTACCGATGATGATCAAACCTTTTGGGAAAACCAGGGAGAGGAAGACGATAGTGACAAGGAGTTCGATACTGACGATGAAGACGAAAATGCGGAAGATTACTATGGGGCAGACTATCCAGAAGATGAGGTCGATTCCGATGACGAATATGGGGTGGATGCCTACAAGTACCGCCAAGGTGCATCGGATGAAGAAGAGTATGATGTTGGCAATGGTGCATGGAGCGACGATGACGAGCTTCGATATGCTTGGAAAAAGAGTACTGAGTCACGAGAAATTGGCAAAGCTTATGACTATGACCATTGACTTTGTTCACATAGCTCACCAGGCGATGCCGTATATGTAGAGTACAATTATTACAGCTTTGTCGAAAGTAATAAGCCATGTAAGATTCCAGACTTTATGAGATTGTGATGAAGCCAACCAATATTATTTTGTTTCAAAGGAGACAGACTCCGTGGTGAAGAGACAGTATGCTTGTTCTAAGCATTTGAAGGATATCTGTGAAGGGTTTGAAACAAGAGCCGAGAGGTATAACCGCCATGTACGCCTGAAATCGAAATCACTTACAACGCCAAAACAAAACCAGAAAGATTTCGTCCCCAGAAGGCGGCCAGAACATCTCCATCAGTTTCCCTCTTACCCCACGACCCCTTGGTCGCCCAAACAGATGCTCCAAACCGCGCACAAAATCTCTCTTTGTTCAAGGCTTTTCGTTTGTTCATATCCTTCTCTTGGCGCCTTTTCACTAGGGACCACTCTCGGTGAGGCTGATTGCATCATTGTAGTAGGATTGCTCTTTCCCTGATGGTTTTCATAATACTGCATAGTACTCAATGGTTTCCCTCCACGAGCGCTCCCACATTACGTGAAGATACAAGATCACGATCTTTTCGTCGACGGCGTATTTCGGACAGTCTCTCCTTTTCGTACCAGGTCCACTGGTTATCATCACGATCGATAGTAAGTCGTATGTGGTAACTTCTCATTCCTTTTCACCAGATGTTGGTGAAAGAGGAGGGTTTCGTGCCTCCTGCTTTCTGGTTGCTGAAAGTAGACACAAAGGCCCAGTGAGGCACAGTCTTTTGGTTAACTCGATAGCGTTTTGCTCCACTGACATCCAAGTGTTTTGCGGAACGTACACTGATTTTCCATCTATGTCAGCAAAATAAGGTTCTGTAATCGTCATCAGCTCAAAATTATATGTTGAACAGTTGTTACTGTATGAATGCTCAGCTGCGCTTCTCTTCTTCTGTCCACCTTTGCTTGAAATATTCTGATCGTCTAAGCTTTATGGTAGCGGGATCTGATTGTGGCTCAGGGCTCCCGCTTGCTCACATCAGATACACACTCTCTCTTGCGCACTGGGCACCCTGAATCCGTGACTACATATATAGGTATGCTAATGCGAAGTTGTTACTGTACTGTCCACCTTACCTCTATGGATAGTTCGATAATATACGATTAGCTAAGAAAGAAGTGTTCGGCTTAGCGCCCTTTTCTAACAGTTACTCAACCACCTCGAGACAGCGTTCGACTGTGCACCCTTCTTTAGGAGTTCGACGATGTCCACGTGCCCTCTATTCACTGCCCACATGAGCCCCGTCCGACCGTGTGCATCAATAGAGTTCGTCTCAGCACCCTTCTTTAGTAGCAGGTCAGCAATCTCCACGTGCCCCTCTTCGCTGCCCACGAGAGCGCCGTCCGACCATTTATTTCCCTGGAATTCAGCCCAGCACCCTTTTCTAGCTGCCAACAACAACATATTCTGATCATTCCTGACCCCAGTTTTCGGCTCAGCGCCCATCTATAGTATCAGATGAACCATCTGCCCATGGCGCCTCTCTGTTGCCCACGAGAGCACCGTCCAACCACCTCTATCCCTAAGATTCGGCTCAGCACCTTTGTCAAGCAGTAATTTGACGATCTCAACATTGTCTCCCTCCGCTGCCCATGAGAGCGCCGTCCGACACTCACCATGCCTGGCGTTCGGCTTCGCGCCCTTCTATAGGTGCAGTTTGAAACCCTCCATGTGCTCTCCTTTGGCCATACCGCCCATGCTTTTTGACGTGCTAAGTGAAGGAGATTCATTCCATTTCGGTCTTGCACCTCTAGAGAGGCTCCCATGGAAAGAAGGTTTTGTAACGTTTTGATATTCCAGTCTAGCACTCCGTTCTGGAGAAATTTGCCAATGAGAGTAGTCCATGAGGGATCTGAGCTAAATCATGAAGGTTTCCGATTGCAATTTTCAAGAGAGATGGATTATTGGCGGTGCGCTCATAAAATCGAGGTAATCGGCGAGCTTCAGGCCAAGTATCCCCTTTCAAGCCTTTTATGACCTCCATGACATGATGGAGTGTGACCTAGGGCGAGTCGAAGAGATACTTCATAGTACTTAGCTATTCATCTCGGGAAAGTTGATATTCTTTGAGGATTTCGTCTGACAAAACAGATCTGGCTTCACGATGGATAAAAAATCTTTCAAGCACTTCGACATCACGCCCTAATAATGCATAAGTCAAGCAATCGTTGAAGTCTTTTCAGTAAACACCAGCCTCCATAAGGATATCAATACCATCAAGGAAGCCCTGAATAGTAGCAAGATTTGATGGGCTCATTAACAGATTGTCTTATCTCTTTCGATATAAGCCTGGCCCAATTCGACTAAAACAACATCATTCCACATCTGACTAGCTGCTAGGGATGCTCCATGAGGGCTCGGGGCTTCGTCGGAGTGTGAACTCTGGCGACCCTCAGACATAAGTTCAGTGATTCCACGATTTTTTTTCAGTTGACGATCTCTGACTCATTTGGAGTCTCCTGTTACTCCTTCGGCCGTAACCTGGCCCATTGGATGTCCTACGGTCTGGCTTCTGGGGCAAATGAATGGAGAGCGAACTAGCATCAAAGGGTGTTGAAGAAGTTTCGTTTCCGTCAATACTTGAGAGACATCTCGACCAGATCGTGCGAAAAGGCGAACTATGGAAGCATGCTTCTGTTGAACTGCAGCATGCAAGGTGCTCCGTCGGAACGGTTGGACGAGCGATTGGCTCCTGGGGCAGCCGTCAGTTTCCTGACAGTTGAGATATATCCATAGTGTGCTGCATGATGCAAAGGTGTCCAAGAATGTCTGTCGCGAACGAAAAGTCCGCTGGCAGACGCGAGGGAATGGCAGCCGACCCAACCAGTAGTGTGGTGTACCGTCCAAATCGCAATTTAATTATTGCGGCAGCGATACGGCGAGACATTTGTCGATGATTACTTCTTCCAGCTACAGCAACAATCAAGAGCTGACCAGAAGGCTTGTGATTTGGACATAATCTGAGAGTAGATGTTGAAATACTAGCAAAAGGTCACTTACCAAACGTAAGTGGATGCGAAAGCATGTTTTTTGATGGGGTAACAGAGTTGCAAACCGCACGAACGGAATAGTTGTTGAGCTGATCAGTTAGGATTCTTAGTGAACATTGTACAGTATAATATAGAAGCTGATTGCTGGATTTCGTCTTTGTTATCACATCACGTGCCCCTGGTATTTAGTTTCGACGCTGGCCGAATTGCAACAATCAAGACATTCTCCACCTTTCTTCCTTCAGTGAGTTCAACAGTAGGGCAATATATCTATTTATCCTAGGTACGAGCCACCTAATGAAAAGGGGATTTCGAAATGGAGTAAAGTAGTTAAAGTCGCTAGAACTACGCAGACAAGGTGATCCAACCTTGCGCATCAGCCAAGCATTAGACTCCATTCGCCCCCTGCGAGTTCTGATTTCCTAAGCTGAACCGTTTTGAAAAGCTCGTACCAATAGCTGTTGATTGTCTTACATCACGGTGGGAAGTTTTATGGCCTTCTCTGTGAGCGAGTGAGATTTTTAAGGCCATAGAGGGAAATGCCTTGCAGCCACCTAGGTGTTATGAACGACTCTACAACGGAAGAATACGACAGATGAGGATCCTAGCTCAGAGGAGCAGGGAGACCGACTAGTGGCATGGGTAGAAGAGACAATTAACGGTCTCGCGAGACCTGGGGTCACATGATAAGTTAGCAACAGATTCAGTTAGCAGCAGATTAAGCTAATAACAAATAAATTAAAAAATTAAGTACTATTGTTACGACCACTGACGGACAGTTGCACACGGCAACTGTCGGGCTCTTTGGAAAGAAGGAGCGGAGTGTCTTTTGAATGAATGTCTTGTCTTTTATTTGATGATAGAAGAGGCTATATATATATATGAAAGAGTGTGGCAAAGAACCGTCTTACTAGTAGTGGCAAAGAATCCACTAGGAAGGTCTTAGTCAAATGAATACTGATCAATAGTAATCATCACTAATCAATACTAATCAAATATTGATCAATACTAATCAGGTCAGTTCAACAGCAACGGACTGGCAATGGAACAGAAGAATTCGATGGATGTTTAAGACTAGCAAGGATGGTAACAGGTAGCACGTGACTGATCTGTGTACTCTGGGTTTGGCGGACTCCAAGTGGGCAGAGCAGACAGAGCGCGTCCTATGTGTCCTGGAGAATGATGCTTGACATTAACAGAGCAGGCATAGCAGAACCAAATTGCATAAAGGGACTTTGGAATATCTAAGGACGGACGTTCTCTACTTATTCTCTATTTCTTCGTACTCAATCTTATTTTCCACTTCTCAAACTTTTGGTTAGAACTCCCTTATTATTGGTTTCGACACCAGCTTCTTTGACAGTCATTGTCAAGAAGTTGCTACATGCAGTTGCAATAAGCTCGATTGCTGGCTATCGGCCGTACTATGTACAGTAACAGGTGATTGATCAAAACGTTGCGTAAAGAAAGGAAAAGGGGAGAGTCGCGAGCTAGCTCGCGAGAAAAGATGAGGAGTCTTGGCAGTAGTGCGTGAGCATGAGCTGTTAGGCCTGAGCGCGTCGCTCGGCGTGCACGCGTCGACGTTTGCTCGTCTTTGACAACGGGGACTAGCAAGTTGACTGTAGTTAACTACGGCTAGCTAACAGGAGGGTTCGTGTGTAAGTGTCGCGGGCGGGTCCCGTGACAGTCATCGCCCTCCATACTTAAATATCTACTTGAAGTGTACGACTTAGCATAACGAATACCATCTCTCGTATTGTTACACGCTAAATCAACCTTGTGTCTTACATCCAGACCTTACCTGAAGTGAACATCTATACCTTCCTCAAGACCCTTTCTTGTGAACTGGAGGCAGACAACTCGCCGGACGAATCCGTTAAAAGGCTAACCCTTGTGCTGACAGACCCCGACGAGTATCGAACCACCGTTCGTAACATTGATTAACTATAGTTAACTTACCATTAGCTTAGTATTAGATATTATAGATAATTTTTATAACAACATTATAGGTTTATGGATAATTTGCCAAAGAAATAAAGACATTGCACAAATAAACTTATTTCCAGTATAGTATTATAAATACTTATTATAATTATTATAAAGAGTTTTTTATACACTTAGCTAGAGTTAGTATTCTAAATACTAAATAGAAGTCTTAACGTCAACTCGTGTGCTAATTAAATGGTTTAGACAGAATTGGTTTATAAAACAATAGAACTAATAATACTAACAAAGATAGGGATATGGAAACCGGAATGTCAGGTTTGTTGGACGACATGTGTTAATCGTTATCTCGTGGAAGTCTAGTCGCCAAGAGTTGTCAAGCTTTAGTATTGCTATAAGGTTTAACACATTCGGGTCTATCGCACTGATGCGTTTAGTCTGAAGCTGTTGTGATTATCACGGAGGAGCACGCAATACCTATCATGCAGACGCCCACCTACAAGCATCAGCGGCCCGAATCGCGAAGAGGCTAGGTTGGTGCATATTAAGTTTAGTATTTCAATCATGCCATCTCTTGTCGTGATGCCATCTTTCAAGCAGAGACAGCAGTTTATTGACGACCGTAAACATCGAACGCTCTTGAGAAGTCATTACAAAAGCTTCATTTTCAGCCATGCAGTTAGTCAGTATCGCGGCTCTACTTTTGTCCGGCTATCAAGTATCGGCGGCTTTTGCTTCCGACCAAACTTCCCTTTATGACACGTCCAAAACGCGTTCTCCTTCTATCGTATTCTTTCTCTTGGACGATCTAGACTATCAATTGCAGTCTCTAGACTATCTTCCCTATGTTCAGAAGCATCTCGTTGAGAAGGGGACGCTTTACAAGAGGCACTTCTGTACAACCGCGCTTTGCTGCCCTTCTCGTGTAAGCCTGTGGACGGGAAAGGCTGCGCATAATACCAATGTGACCGACGTGAACCCGCCGTATGGTATACAGCCTTGACACTCCTCAGAGGTTGAGGGTAAGACTGATAAGATTGCTGCAGGCGGGTACCCGAAGTTTCTGAGCCAAGGACTAAACGAAAATTATCTTCCTGTGTGGCTGCAAAGCGCTGGATACAACACGTATTACACCGGAAAGCTATTCAATGCTCACACTGTTGAGAACTATGACTCTCCCCATGCCGCTGGGTTCACTGGATCTGTAGGTCGCCCCAAGGTATGCTCCAATAAAAGTGGAAGTGTATTGACTGATCGCACTCAGGACTTCCTCTTGGATCCGTTCACATATCAGTATCTCAACACCTCGTACCAGCGTAACAAGGACCCACCTGTGAGCCACGTTGGAGAGCACAGCGTGGATGTTCTTGCTGGGAAGGCCTATGGCTTCTTGGAAGAGGCGGTGGAAGCTGAAAAGCCTTTCTTTCTTGCCATCGCTCCAGTTGCCCCTCATAGCAATGTCGAGATCACGAACTTAGAAGGGCCTGTAGAAGATATTATCGCCAAATTCTCCCCTCCTATTCCTGCTGCTAGACATGCACATCTTTTCAAGGATGTTAAAGTCCCTCGCACAGAGAACTTCAACCCCGAGAAGCCTTCAGGTACCAATTGGATCAGGAAGCTTGAAAGGCAAAGCCAGGAAAATGTTGATGCTAACGACCACTTCTACCGCAATCGACTTCGTACAATTCAGTCTGTGGATGAAATTGTAGATGGAGTCATCTCTCGCTTGGAAAAGCACGGTATTCTTGACGACATATACATCATCTTCTCAAGTGATAATGGATATCACATTGGCCAGCACCGACTCCAGCCAGGCAAAGAATGCAGTTTCGAAGAGGATATCAACATCCCTCTCATCATCCGTGGTCCTGGAGTGCCAGAGGGCGAGACGACCGATATTGTCACCACTCATACAGACCTTGCTCCAACCATTCTACAATTAGCGGGCGCACCGCCAAGGGCCGACTTCGATGGAGAAGCGATTCCATTAACAAAGACGAGGATAAAAGCAGCTACCAGGCACCGCCACGAGCACGTTAATGTTGAGTATTGGGGCTTCGCAGTAGGAGAGGGTGACTTCGACAAGAGTAAGTAAATGGTACTACTCATCTCAGTGGTTAAAGTTATACTTACCTGTGTATAGACCGATTCCACTACAACAACACATATAAAGCTCTCCGAATCATTGGTGAACACTACAATTTTCACTACTCTGTGTGGTGTACCAATGAGCATGAACTTTACGATCTGAAGGTAAGATGAGCGCACCACTATCTTCACAGTCAATGCTGAGCATACATCCCAGACCGATCCCGGCCAACTTCACAATCTTATTCACGAGGATGAAGTTGCGCCAGAGACTCTTCTAGGCTACCCTTTGGCGAAGGTTGTGGCGCGCCTGGACTCCCTGCTGTTCGTCCTGAAATCTTGCAAAGGCCAGACCTGCACCAAACCGTGGCGTGCTCTGCACCCCGCTGGTAATGTGGGTAATCTGCATGATGCTCTCTCGCCAAGATTCGACAATTTTTACGAAACGCAGCAAAAACGGATCAAATATTCGCGCTGCGAAGCTGGATACATTGTTGATGCCGAAGGCCCTCAATTCGAGCGCGAAGGATTCGTCTATCGCCACGGCGCGCAATGGCACCAGTGGGTCTAGAAGAATAGTGACATTCGAGCGGCAAAAGAGAGTCAGAGTTCCTTCGCGAGCAGCGAGTTGATTCAACTACTGAGACCGACGGAGAATAGATGATTGTGTGGAGAATGGCAAGTAAATGAGGGTTTTTTTTTTTGGAAAAAGCAAAATCATAGCGTGATTTCTGGAACTTATCTTTCGAAGTTCCCCTCAGTAAATGTCGCCATCTGCTGCACAGTTTGCAACATAGCTGATCTTGCAGGGCTTACTTCCCGCATTTGGGATAACTAGAACAGGGACGCGATCTTACACCTGGATATTGGTTTGCAGAACACTGGCACAGTGCCATGGCCTCGCGTGCCGGCACCATATGAAAATTTCTTTGCAGCCTTGACTACCTTATCGCTGACGTTGTCTCACACTCGTGCCCAGCTATACTTTCCTCTTCGTACTTTCGAAAGCCCTGGCGTTCATACTATTCTGTCATCTTTTGTTAATTCTGTGCTTAGCCATGCCACATAGTATCACGACTGAGGAGCACAATGAGCGGAGTCCCTTATTGGGTCATCATCAGTCTTTCCCGTCTGAGTATTCTTCTAGTACTTCAATCGTTTCGGGTAGCATTTCAGACTCCGAGTCTAGCGATAACGATCCCTTTCGAAGCCTTTCAAAACTCCCTACCGATGAGGAGTCGCATCGTGTCAGTGATGCTGCCACAGGTGATTCTCAGCGACCAAACACCGCTTCTGTTGCTCGGATCATAATCGTTTTGCTTATTGGTATGCTGATTTTCTAAAATGCCCCCCCCCCTTCCAAATGCAGACGCCACTAACATAAGGGCTCTTTGTTAGGAGTGTTCATCTCGAACGCAGATGGATCATTAGTACTCGCTACTCATCCAGTCATTGCGTCTGAGTTCAATGATCTCTCAGATTCAAGCTGGCTGTTCACCAGCTTCGCGTTGGCTGGCGCTGCAACGCAGTCTCTAGTAGGCAAATCGTGAAGAACGAGAATAAAAGACTCCACTGATGTTTGAAAGTATGGAAAACTAAGCGACATTTATGGACGGAAAGCGTTAGTTCTAGTTGCTTATGCACTCTTTGCGCTCGGATGGTTTGTGCTCCAACCCTCATTAAATAGAAACTGATAAATCGCCAACTAACCTGATGTCTTAATAAAGTGCCGTTGTGTATGTTGTGCCTCAAGGCCCATTCTATCAATGCTTTCAACGCTGATGGATCACAGTGGCGTCGGAAATGCTATGTGGCAAGTAATCCTAGGCCGTGTCATATCTGGCGCAGGAGGGGCCGGAATGACTGTTCTGGTCTCTATTCTCATCACAGGTGAACAATAAGTGCATGTAAGATTAGTGTTCAAGATATAACTAACAGCTGCCTAGATCTGGTATCGCTGCGAGAAGTCGCATCATGGCGAGCTTACGTGAATATCGTGGCGACCATTGGACGTAGTTTAGGAGGACCATTCGGTGGATGGCTAGCAGACACGATCGGCTGGAGATGGCAAGCATCATGTCTGCTTTTTACCAAAGTTTCTGAGTTCTTACTTCGTTGGCTTAGGTCCTTCTTTGGTCAAGCACCGCTGATCGTCATTGCAATGCTGCTCTGCTGGGCAGTGCTCCCTAGCCATAACGTAAAGCAAAACCTCACAGAGCCTCATAGGTCCAAAGAGACGAGTAGCCGTCTCGCACGCATCGACTTTCTTGGTGCAGCGCTGATGGCTGCAATGACTCTATCCTTTCTCCTGCCAATCGAAATTGGTGGAGTCAAGATACCGTGGTCACACCCCGTGGTCCCTATACTATTCAGTTGTGGCGTCGTACTGGCGATCCTTTTTGTCATGACAGAAGCGTGGTGGGGGAAAGAACCCATTTTTCCGTTGCAGCTGTTGAGG
Source organism: Lepidopterella palustris CBS 459.81 (assembly GCA_001692735.1). NCBI lineage: Eukaryota > Fungi > Ascomycota > Dothideomycetes > Mytilinidiales > Argynnaceae > Lepidopterella > Lepidopterella palustris. The sequence goes on from KV744875.1 coordinate 96,803, forward strand.
CAGAGAGATGCAGTTGCGTCGTATCTGATCATGGGTTTTCAAGTTGCGGCGCAGTTGGGTGTAAGTGCTCAGTTCATCCACTCTATAATTCTTATCTCTACGTGTATTGATTGACATGCCATCCACCATCTGGACTGACCTGTTGCTTTTGTAACTAGATGATGTTCTCTGTACCTCTCTACTTCCAGATTACAGCCAAAGCATCCAATACCGTGGCTGGGGCCCACTTATTTCCAGCCGTTGCTGGTAACGCCATTGGAGGCATTACATCTGGGCTTCTCATAAATCGGTCCGTGTTCTCTGTCAAATGTGGATTTGTTTTTCTGCTCAACAATGCTTAATTCCCTGATTCAGATTCGGTCGCTACAAAGCTCTCATCGTCTTTGCATCTCTATCATCCTCCATCAGCTACCTCCTTCTAATTTTACGTTGGCACGGCCACACAGATTGGTTAGAGTCGCTTTACATCATTCCTGGGTAAGTCCCTCTGTCATGTCCTCAATCAGAATCCCACTCAAAATCACGAGTGGCCTCGGCACCGGCATCGCCCAGTCCGCCCTCTTCATCAGTCTCCAAGCAGCTATCGACCCCGCCCATACAGCCGTCGCAACATCAGCACTGTACCTATCTGCCACCGTTGGCATGATCATGGGCCTTGCGGGTGTAAGCACTACGATGCAAGAGATGTTGAGGAGAGCCCTGGATAGGAGATTACTTGGTCTGGGCTATGGAACCAGGAAGAGAGCAGGTATTGTTGAGAAGGCGGTGTCAGATATCGGTTATGTGCATAATGTCACTGGGGTCGTGGCCAATGCGGTCATGGGAGCTTATGTGGAGGGCTTGGGGTATACACACGGTAAGTATCCAACTTTTAAATTCGCATCTTGGAGGCCTTCAGTGATGTTGACGTTGCTGATGTTTGATAGTCGTGTCGCTTGGCTGTTCATTGCTTGCGTTCGTGGGCTCGCTTGTCTTGCGGGAGCATAAGCTGTAGAGTCCGCAGAGGAATGATTAATAAAATTACGAGTACTTGTGGGAGATGCCATGAAAAGTATTTAGTTAAAAGTGTCAATACTTGTATATCAGGCCAGTGCAACAGGATAATATATAATTAGCCAGGGCATACAGCAGATAACTTCTAAACAGATTTTCAAAGTAAAGTATTTTTAAAGCAAAGAGGTTCAAACCAAGAAAATTTCACAACAGGCCGTATTTAGAAGCAGAGTAAATCTTAATATAAAAAGAAATCCGACAAGATGGAGGTGGGTGAGGTGGTGGTAAAATCGGTTTACTATGTAGACTACACTTGAAAAACATAACATGACCAGACGCGTCCAAGAACAAGGAGACTACTTCTGACAGCCGAACATGTGGCTCAATACTCAGGAAGCCAAAGAACGCTTTCCATTTTATGAGTCACCCAAGCCTCTTCTACGAATAGTTCTCTCACAGGTATTACCTGGTGAGAGATGTTGCTAGAGAAAGAACCGATGTCTAGCAGTCCTTGATCTGGTCCTAGGTACAGGCCCTCGCTCGAGGACGATGGGTTCCAAATCATGGCATCAACCTCGAGCCTCTGCAGCCCCGCTCCCGTGGCCGCGCCCCAGAGCCTGACAGTGCCGTCGTACGACGTCGACGCAACCCAAATGGCCTTCGAGCGCCTGCAATAGAGAACACCACTCATTCTACATGAGTTAGGATCCCTGACTATGCTAGGACTATGACTTACCTATTATGACTAGTTTTTCGAGGGAAGTTATTGAAAGAACACCCTCGAAAGTTTTTCTCATGAGGATCAGGGTCCTACGCCAGCAAAGCAAATGCTCCCGTAACAATACCTGCACTAACCCATTAACTAGAAGTTGGGCAAGGCCTTACCACTATCCGTTTGTAAGCCGTCTTCATGCGCCTTCAAGAGCATTTTCAAGAAGGCAATATTGGCGGCGTTGGTCTATATCGTTGGCTCTGTACGGTGACGTGGTATTTGAGGGAGGGATGGTCAGAGTAGGAGGAGCAGATGTAGTCAATCCGGTATATTAATGTGGTGAAGGTAAGGAGGCCCCATTATCATATAATCTATAATCACTAGGTTGTAGAAGAATCAAGAAACACCAAACAGACTCCTGAACTGCATTTCGATGTGTCAATTACGGCGACTAATAAATGTTTCTGAAAATTTTTGTCAGTTCATATCCTCACATCCTCATGGAATGAGGCTTGTTTTGATATAAAGCTGGAACGCGAACCGAACTGACCTCAAATTACAGCTTTACCAACAAAAGACAAGTACAGACAGCAAGCAAACAAAACCAAGTAAAACAATCAAGCAAACAAAGACACGAACAACCAGTGATGATGCTATATCTAAAACTTTAGTGCAGTAAAGGCAACCTCCAGCCCGACGAGGCCCTCCTGAACACCTAAGTCCTCCTTCGTCAAGATGGTCTCCTCCCCAGACCAGCTATTATCTTTCGCGTCCCTCCAGAACTCCATCATGGCTCCCATCTCCTCAGACCAACCAGGCCAAAGCGCATTGAATGCTGATCGGTCGATTTGGACGTACTGCGCCGTCTTACCTTGCGCCTTAGCCCAAGTCTGCAACATGTCTCCTGCAGTGGTATCCTCGACGGAAGCCAGGACGAACTTCCCGCCGCGCGTCTTCATCGGCTGTGCCAAGATGGCCTTGACGAAGAGCCCGACGTTGGTTCGAGCGTCTCCGATGGTCTTGATAGGTACAGTGGCAGGAGTGCTCTGCAGCTGTATGTACTTCCCAGCTGTAGGAATATGGTAAGGTGTGAACATGGGAAAGTAGTAGTTAGACGCATAAAAGGTGACCCATAAGAAGGTCGTCTTAGCAAACAACGCTTCATCTGCCTTGATGTAGTCGTCGATCCTGTTCTTCGCTTCAAAGTGCGGAATTACGTAATTGCCGCCGCTGACCTTCTTGCCGTTGGGTAGCGTTGACCAGATGTAGTGCTCCAACGTGCTTGTTGCGGCGGCCGCTTTGGCAAGATTGATACCCTGCTGGATTTCGATTTCCACGGCTTTTTCGGGACCAAAATGGCCAAATGGCTCGAAGAAGTCGGTTACGGCATAGATGGCAGAAGAGCCGGCGAAGGCGGAGGTGAGAGATGCGAGGTCGTTGACGTCGGCTTTGACGACTTCAACACCTTTGGTTGCGAGGAGTTTGGCGGCATCGCTGGAGGGGTTGCGCGTGATGGCGCGGATGGAGAAGTTTGAGTCTTTGAGGAGAGCGTCGATAACTGAACCGCCTTGCATGCCCGTGGCACCAACAACCGAGATAATTTTGCTAGGCATAGTTTGGCTTTAGGCGAGGGTAAGGTTGGGAGTAAGTGAAGTGGATTGTAGTGGATTGTAGTTGATTGTAGTTGATTGTAGTTGATTGTAGTGGATTGTAGTGGATTGTAGTGGATTGTAGTGGATTGCAGTGAATTGCGGTGGATCAAAGTGGATTGATGAGAGCCGTAGATGAAGATAGTATTAGAATCCCGTGCTGGTAAGATGGAGACTGTTTTGGGAGTGTGCGCTATACTGGACTATAGAAGAAATTGATGCTGCCAGTTGACGGCGACTTTATATCCAACACACTCACCGTCAAGGCGCACAAAAGTTGGAATGACTATAAGCATGATGATACAAGGCGTCCATCCTTGGAACTTCCTCATGCTTAATAATGTAGGATTAGTAAAACAGAGATGGTGAGGAGCGTTCAAGGCTTCACAAGCAACGATTTTGGCTGACCAAGCCTGCAGTTCTCTCGGTCGCATGTTGACAAAGGCCGGGGGTGCAGGGGCCTCATATTGGAGACTTGGAGTTGCGAAGGTGGTGTAAGGAGGGGTTTGGAAGGGCTCATACGCCATCGAAGGGGTGAAAGGGAGAAGGTTGCTGACCGATGCTGAGTGAGTTTGTGCATTTCCTCGGAGACGCAACAACTTTCTAACGGCACTAGCAACGACAATTGTTAAGGGCAGCTCTGCAAGTTTACTCAAATAACGTAAGCAACAACGCTTGGATTTATTTGTTTTCACTAATCACAATTTAAAATACCTTCTTTTAATGTTTCTACCTGTTTCTATACTGTTGGGCGCTGTTGATTATAATGTTCACTCGTCTCGCCTGCAATTTAAATCCTGCAGGAAGCAGGCATTTGCTGTCACCACTAAAATTGTACAACGGGGTGATATGTGCGGGTCCGCAGCCTCCCTGCTAGTTTGGTGGAAATTTGGTGGTAATATCACCGTCAGAAATCAAACCTTATATACATTTACCACTTTATATGGCCTCCTTGTGTATCTATTACTGCTTGACAGCGTTCTCTCATGTTCCCAATGTACTTTTAAAAGTTAGAGAGTAGGAAGGAGTCAGCCTGTGCCGAGGCAGTCGCCATGACAATAAGGCCCTTAACTAAAGTAGAGATACTACTATAGATTATCTAAGACAAATATCCGCGAAACTTTAGAAAGTAGTAGGCATTTAGATACTTTTCCTTTAGCCGTTTAGCTACGTATACTGCGCTAAATTTAATTATTATAATAGAGTATTTATTAATCTAAATTACCTACACCTACTACTTATTTATTTAAGTAATATACGTATACGTCTAGGTTAAATAAGCTTATTTATTTACTTTAGTAAGAAAGGGCATTTTTATTATTATACGGCGGTAATATTACTCCTTATAAATATCTTTATTAAGCTTTACTAGTAGGTCTATATATCTTTTAGGTAAACTACCTCTTTGTATAATATATAATAGTAAATAGTATAAATTATAGCTTAAGCTATAATACTTATAAATTAGAGCATTAAAAAGAGGTATTTTCTCTTTTTACTTTTTAGCGTTTAACTTATTAAATATATAGTAGATTAAACTATTTATTACTAAAGTACTATAAGTAGAAATTAAAGGCTTATAAAAACGCGTTAATTAAATACTAGTATATAATACTTTAATAAGGTATAAAATATTAAGTAAAGAATTAAAATATATAATAATTAAAAAGTTTATAAATATATTTATAGTTTATATATAATATATAAACTATATATAATTAGGTAGCTAAAAAAAAAGTAGCTACTTATACTTAAATATTTATAGGTTATTACTATAATAGTATTTTCCCCTTAAACCTTAAGCTTTTATAAAAGAGTATAAAATCTAAATTAGGTTGGTTTAAATATAATACCTAAGGGCTTTTTAAAAAGACTTTTTAAAATAGCTTTAAGAACTATATTACTTATTTAGTTTAAGTTAAGTTTAGAAATATTTAGGTTTTACCTATAGAAATTTTCTAAAGTAGTTATATTATAAATATTTTTAGTTAGTTTTTAAGTTATTTTATTATACTTAGTTTATTTAACTAAGTATTTATAGTAACGCTTTTATTTATTATAGCGTAGGTCTTTAATATTATTTATAAAGTATTTAGGTTCTTTTTTAACTTTTACTAGTATAGGTAGTAAGTTAAGCTATTTAAATAGGTATTTAAATTTATATATAGTAGATTAAAGTAGAAAAATATAAAAGACCGGGTAAAATTTAATTTAATTAAGTAGGTTAAGTTAATAGGTATAAAAAGAAATAATATTAATTATTTAATACCTTTTATTTAATACCTTTTATTTATTTTTTTTTAATTTTAATTTTAATTTAATATTTTTAATATTAAGCTAAACTATATTATCTACTTAATAAACTAAAGTAAAAAATTATTTTCGGTACTAAAGTACTATAAGTAAAGATTAAAGGTTTATAAAAAAGCGTTATATTTAGCGTTTTAAAGAGTAGTTTATTAGGCGGTATATTTTTTTTAGTTAGTATAAGTAGCTAGATTTAGCCCTAAGTAATTAGATTTAGCCTCGAGTAACTAGATTTCGCGTAGTACTAGTCTAAATAGGCCTTAAGTAACTAGATTTTGTGTAGTACTAGTTTAAGTAGGCCCTAAGTAACTAGATTTAGCTATAAGTAACTAAATTTAGCGTAGTACTAATCTAAGTAGGCTTAAGTAACTAGATTTAGTATAGTACTATACTATCTCGGTTACATGTTAGAGAATTATATATAGTATATAATGTACTATATATAGCTTTACTTATTCTTTATACTTATTCTACTATATAATATTATTAAAATTAATATAACTATTATTTTAGCTTTTTTATAGTAGTTAATTTTATATAACTTTTATATAACTTTCTTTTATATAACTTTCTTTTATATACCTTTTTTTTATATAACTTTCTTTTATATAACTTTTTTCTATATAACTTTATCTTTTTTTATATAAAGTTTTTCTATATAACTTTTTTAACTTTTTTTTATACTACTATATTAGGAAAAAATTTACTAGTATCTTTAATTTAGGTTTATACTAATTTAGTATTTTTAGTATTTTTATACATTTGGCCGTATTTTATAACTATATACTATACTACTAATAATAATACTACAAAATACGCTATATAATACACTACTAATAATAATACTATAAAATGCGGCTATATACTATACTACTAATAACAATACTATATTTTACGGCTATATACTATATTACTACTATATACTATATTACTAATAAATACTTATTTTACACCTATACTATAACTACTATTTTACGGCCTTAAGTTTTTCCGGCCGAATATATAAATAAAGATAGCGTGTTCTCTATCTTTTCTCTTTTTCTATAGTATAATACCTTGTCTTATTCTTTTATTCTTATCTTACCCTTTTATTTTTATCTTATTCTCTTAACTTACCCGTACTAATTATTCTTTTAACTTACCCGTACTACTTGTTTTTAAAACTCGCCTATACTACTTATTCTCTTAACTTGCCCGTTTTACTAATTCTTTTAACTTGCCCGTTTTACTCGTCCTTTTAACGCTCGTTTTACTTATTTATTATAGTAACGACCTATAACTACCTAAATATAGGTGGCTTTTTCCTTTTAGCTACCTAATTATATATAGTCTACACATTACGTATAGACTATAGTAATATATATATACCTTTTAAATATTATATATTTCGATTCCTTACCTAATATTTTATACTATACTAAAGTATTATATATTAGTATTTAATTAACGCTT